>CM063254.1:16333918-16591418 GCA_032158295.1 Pycnopodia helianthoides | reverse complement strand
TCTCTCTCTCTCTCTCTCTCTCTCTCTCTCTCTCTCTCCCCTCCTCCTCTCTCTCTCTCTCTCTCTCTCTCTCTCTCTCTCAAAAAAAAGGGGGGGACGGGAAAAAACATTGGCGGCGGAAACGCAGAAACTTCGTCGGGGGGAATTCCGGGGGGGGGGGGGGGCGGGAAATGATAAATGAAATAGCTGTATATAAGTTATCCATGGAATCCTCCCCTCGAGAACCAATTAAAATAATTGTGTAGATATCAATCCTGGCGTGCTGTTAGGTGTCATGGTTTCTTGTTTGTTATTGATGGTGTCACTGCATACCGCAGGTAAAGGAAGAGGTGGGTTTTTTTTCTTTCTTTTTCTTGACGGCAAGTACTGTACTTTGGGTTTGTGAACCACATTTTATTTTAACATGTGTAGTTACATCATTAATGGTTTTCCCGTTCTACAATTAAAGCAAGCATGTAAAGAGGGGCTCCATCGTCAAATTCAGTTTTGCAATCCACTCGTTTTCCAATAGATGGAGTCTTTACGGGAAATGGAAAGAAAACATACAAGTCTCTAACCTCAGATTGAAACAGTGTAAAATGCCAGTTGCGTTTGATGCCCGCCCTTTAAGTGCAATTTTTGTCAAAATCCCCAAAAGTTAGATGACACCATGTTTCAAATAATATCTTTACATTTTTGTTAGTTCATTCCTGAATTTTGATGGTATTCAATCAAAACGGCATTGAATTTGATCTTTTGACCGTCCTCGCAAACATTTCTCTTTGGAATGTACAGACCCATTTGTTTTTGATGTTCGACGACATCATGTTTCAAATTTCTGAAAGATTATGAAATCAAATAACATTTTACACCATTTTAAGGGGAGGTTAGAGACCTGTAATTGTGTTTCTCCCTCCACTTTCATTAGGACTCTTTCTACAGACTGTGCAAGTCTCGCGCATATTTGTAGTGTATTCACTTTAATCGTATTGCCACTTTAAGAGTTACGCATGCGCAATCCAGTTGTGTTGTAAGAAGTTTAGTTTTATGTTCAGGACTGCAATGGAGTAAGTGCCACACATTCAGTGCTCCAGTTTGGACTAATAAATATATTAAGAAGTTACATATTGCCGTACGGTGGTTACTTTAGGGATAGGACATAACAATATTGAAAACGAGAAAACCACTAGAACGAAGACTTATTTTTTTGACTAAATGTTCTTGAATCAAAATAAAAATACCCATAGCAAGTTGTTATAAACAAAATTTATATTTTTTACATAACAAAAATAATTTGTTCAAATTAACATTGAAACAAAATAAAACTTGGGACGCTTATTTTTTTTTAGAAACCCATTTGCCAATCAGGCCTGAATTTGTGCATCCATCACATAGGTTAATTGACAACACGACTGTCAGTTGGGCAAAAATGTTCATTCTTAAACAAGTAACCGGAAATGGAGATCTAGTCTTATTCTCATGTTTTCTTTGTTATTTTGCGTATTGATTTTTACTTTCGTATTGTTAAATCACACATTCCTAAAAACATAGTTAATTTTCAGGCCACAAACTACATTAAACTAAAATAATTGACAAACAAAATCCCGCCCACGTAAACTCCATATTGTTGGGACCACAATGGTCCCGGACGTTCAAATACATGGGGGACTTACACAGTCTATTGGAGAATGGGTGCGTCTCAAAACACGCTTGGAGCCCCTCTCTAAAGGATTCAAGCCCACTTGTGACAACCTGACTACTACGTTTCATTACGATTAAAGTACATCATTTAACAAAAAATTTTAATGAGAAAATGAATTCCCGTTCTTATTAAAAAAAAAACACCAGACAACTTAAAGGAACATTACAGAATTGGTAAAAAAAAACTTGTAAAATATACTTTTTGATCACAGATTTACATAAAACTTACATGGTCTAATGATGATGATAGTAGAAAACATCCCTTGAAATATTTCTGTCTGAAATGCCATATGTGATGAGAAATGACTAAACTAATTTTCCGATTGGAGTTTATCGCTCAGTGAGCGTTTTATTCATTTGTTGAATCTATATGATTTCATGCAAATGTGTAATCGGTTTTTCACTATTTTCTCGTGACCCAGATGGCCGATCGATCTCAAACTTCTACAGGTTTGTCAGTTTAGTATATGGTGGATTACATAAAGTGCTTACACTGCCAGCAACTGTTTTGTTAGCAAAACCAATTCTGTAATGTTCATTTAAACAAAAAAATAGTCAAAGTTATTTTATAGTGGGGAAAAGCCCGAGAACAAAATAAATTAATAAAATGTATTTCTCTGGGGATAGTCAGTGAGCTTTCAGACTGAAACCTGTCAATTGTTTTTTTGTTCTGGATAATTTGAAGAGACAGCTTCATGATATGTGTCGAAAAACAAAACAGAGAAAATTGATGCGCAAAGTGTGCACAGCGAATGGATCTTTGTATAAATTGATGTCTCTGTGCATTTACTGCACCCCCCAACCCAACCATTTCCTTCTCATTCTTGCATTGACACAAAAGGCATGGGGGGGAAAAAAAAGACAGTTTCTGATATTTCTGTAGAAACTGAAAACCAGTTTAGTGCTTGGGAAAACCTTTCCGTGAAGTCCTGCCACTCACAATTGGAGAGAAGATGTAGAAGTCTTCACAAGTAAGGGGGGGGAAAAAAACTGACCGAGATTGGCACTGACAATTCTTGATTCCTTTTATTTATTCCTGCTGCCTACAGTATTTCACACGTAGAACCTTTATCACATCTCATTCAGAGAAATGTCAGGCAGTCTTCTTTTTTTTTATCAAATTTGTTGGACACTGACGGTGGAGTCGGACAGCTGTTGGAAGAGACTCGTGCAGACTTCAAAATTCCAAACCCTGTGCGAGAATCTTTAAGCTAATATAACATCAGGTTCTTGGGGATTTGTTTCCTCTTTTCTTCTCTGTACTTGTATGGCTTGCTGATCGTGGGTGGAGTGAGGCTTTTTTCCCGAGAGAGGTAATGAATGAGATTAGTGTGCTGAATTCCGTAATTGCTTAAGGAGTTAATACTTACATGAACATTAAAATACTCATTGCAGTCATGGGATTTCGTGTAATCTGCTTCTCAGGCCTTTCAGTTTGAATTGATCTAGTAGGTAAGATCTGCAAGTAGCGTATAGATAATATCATGTTTCCCCCCCCCCACCCCCCTCCAACACCTCCTCAAAATGTAAATGTACACATAAGTGCTTTACTTTAATTGAATTGTACCCTTGTTTTTTGTTATTACTTTTACAATGTACTTCATAAAGCCGTGTCCGCATTGCGGCAACAGTAATTGAAGTAATTGAGGACCTGAACAGCCAAAGAGAAGTCCCCAAATCCACTAAGCGGAAGTAGTAGTCCAGGCCGATTTCCTACCTTCCCCCCAGGTAGTAGTTAATAAGCAGGACAGTTCTTTTCAGAACTGAGAAGTCTCCCAAATTCCGAAAATCTACTCCCTGGTAGTAGAACAGATAGCAAGACAAGTTCTCTAAACAAAATCTACACAGAAATAGATATACCAAAAAATTGGCCCGAGTTCACCTAGCAAGCTCGAGTATATATACACATGGTGTTACCGCAAACCGAGTATACATTGATACCTCACCAAGCAATGCCTAAAAAATCATATACAAAGCAACACTCTTAGCAACTGTCATAGCCGTAGCCAGAGCTGCCATTTTGTATACGCTCTTAGGCCATGTCTGAATTGGTGGCTAGGGCTAGGGCTACGGCTACGGCTGGATTGTCGCGTCATCACACATTGAATTATGGGACGTCCTTAGCAACAGTCGTAGCCGTAGCTGTAGCTACCAATTCGGGTAGGACCTGATACTACAGATGACCGGACATCAACCTGGTTTCATGCATTCGGGGATCAATTAACCATGGAGGTAGAATTAACGAACTCTTGCTGAGAGAAAAACTCTTGTCCTTACATTAACAACGAAGTGTCACTGTCAGGCCTGTCCATGTGTGAAGTAATGACTTCAAGAAAACGCGTGGTTGGGATATCATGTTGAGAAGGTCATAGAGGGTTTGCTCACATGTCGATCGGTCAGCTGTTTTCGTTGGCGACGAACGAGCATGTTTATAATCAAATGACGATTGCCATCTCTCTGGCAATGAGTGGGTTTTAATTTGATCATTTCTGTGAATGTTTCTCAGAAAGCCTCCGTCAGACGACGGCTCAGATTGTTTTTCTGTCCTAATTGTATTCATCTATCTGAAGCGGCAGCTGAAGTATCTAGCTTTTTTTCCCTCGTTTAATTGCATTTCATCTTTATAGAAGGCGAACTCCGTCAAAGAAAAAATTATATCGTCTTAAAAAAAAATGTACTTTTTGCATTTTGAAATAAACAGTAGTGCAGACGCAGGCTGCAAGAATTTAATTATGGAAAATTGTCTGTTAAAGAAGTCCTGAAGACGAGCAGAGTATACTGTTCGAGACGTCAAGACCACACCGGCTCTTTTCAGAGCCACCACTCTCACAAAAGAGATTTACACATGGTTGTACCCGCAAGTGTATTATTTATTTATAGTTCCTTCCTATTTTTCCCACACCATGCAAAGCTTCAAACAATACTTAAGGAAGTCCTTGATGTCATGCAATAGAGGCACCTGCTTGCTGGTTTTGATTTCCTCCACCCCCCCTCTTCCCAAGTGTCCCCATCTTAGTCTTCTCTTACAATACACATCGGTAGATGTTTGTCGTTTTGATTTCTGCCTGAGGTGAGTTTACTACATCTCGGGACTATCAAGTGTACAGCGCTTTATCATTTCGACACAAAAGTTACATCACATGTTTATAGATGTTGGACAAAACATTTCAATACTATCCTCGGTCCCATTTTGAACTTCAGTATTGAGCGGTGTATTGCCCTACGTTCACCTACCGTAATTTTTGGATCGTAAACTGCGGCTAATGAACTGATTTTCAGGCCTCTAATGCGCTCCTCGGTTTATTTTCCGGGCGGCTTATACAGTTAAGTAAGCTTCGGCAATTTTGACTGACAATTAAAGCAGCAAAGTTCTCCGACTTCAATGTGTTTATCAAAATATAAAAATAATCGGGAAAAAACACCTAACGATCGCAGATTCTCATTTCAGTTCTGTACTTCGCCTGTGCAACAGGTATGTATAGTGTTCCTTCAACAACGAACGACTAAAATTGTGCGCTCAGCTCATTGGTCTGGTCCTCAGGCCTGCACACACTGTGCAGCTACTTTTTTTACTTGGCTTGAACGAACATGCGAGGAGTCAGAGTCTAGCTAAGCTTTCCATGAATATTTATCAACGGCAAATCACAGTGTGCTGGCCGCTATCAACAGCCAATCACAGCGTGCTGTCCGTTATCGACAGCCAGTCACAGCGTGCTGACCGTCGTCAACAGCCAATCACAGCGTGCTGGCAATTTTTAACAGCCAATCACAGCGAGCTGGCCGCTATCAACAGCCATTAACAGTGTGCTGGCCGTCATCAACAGCCAATCACAACGTGCTAGCCGTTATCAACAGCCAATCACAGTGTGCTGGCCGTTATCAACAGCCAATCACAGCGTGCTGGCTGTTGGATTTCAGAGCAGCTGTTTATGGACTGTATCCACTATGTGATGTACGTGGACTACTCTCATGTCGTGCTTGCATGTATGTGTTGGTAGTGAACTCTCACAAGCATATACAAATCTAGCATATATAAAGGCTTGACAAACCATTTTAACGAACTTGAAAATGAACATTTATATTATTACATTTTACCACTGTACCCCTTATTTTGTTGTAATTAAGGAACATTTTTTGCCTCGGGCAGCGGACTGCAATGGAAAGGGTTATATTCTGAGCATCTTATAGTCCCAAAATTTTGGTACCCGTATGGGCCTTATTCGCAAATATCCGGTAACTACAAAGGGAAGGGGTTTGACAATCCGCCACTGTTTCAACCCCTATCTTCTGTGCGTGATTTGATTTGAAAATCGGGCACTTTCTGATGCGGCTTTTTTCCGGGTAGCTAATCTACTGACCCCTGAAAAAAATTAAAAAGAAAAACAATGGAGACTTTGGGGTGTTACGGTTATATTTGGAGTGGCTTATAGTCCGAAAATTACAGTACATGTATGAGCCTTATTCATGAATTTTCCCTTAACACACAGTTTTTATACACCCTGTTAGTGTGTGGGTTGTAATTCCAAACAGTGAAAAGTGCAACTGAAAGTATGTATGACACAATGACTTTTCAGCATACTCATTGTGGTATGAAAACCAGACTGACTTTGTCCATTTGTAGAGATGACCTGGCTTTCAAATTATCTTGTATTTTGGTGAACAGAATTTAAAAAAATCTAGTTCCTCATTCTCTGTGGAATGAAGAGGTGCTGTTTTTTTTACACGTAACTTTCAAACTCTTTGTAATGTGTACCGATGCATATAACAGCTAAAGAGGGAACTAGGGCAGCCTGGCTATCCAATTTGTGCGTGAATATAGAGGACTTTGGGTCCTGGTCAAACTCCCGTCTCATAACTGATGCATACCTAATTTGTGGATCGGGTTTTCAGTCACTTCCTTCTAAAAAGCAGACTTTCCTTTTGGTTTTTTTTTTTCCCTCCACATCTAAAACCAAACACTTCTCAGTTCAGGCGTGTGATTTCTCAGGAATTTTCCCCCTGATTTCGGGATTTTCTCAAAGCCTCCTTGAGCATTCAGATTTTCTTGAAAGAAGTAAAGAAGCCACCGAAGGGAGAAAGAGACAGTGCACAATGCGTCCAAACCTGTAGTCTTGTATTTCTGGTGATGCACAGAGTCTGTAAACCTCCTGAATTGTAACATCTGGGAGGTTCTGGGTCTAGAATAAGGGGGAATCCAGGCCAGCAAGCCATTTTACAGGAATGTTCACATCCATCCAATCTTACCCCTTGTTATAGTTGTGTTCTCTTCTCTAGTAATCTTCAGGCCCATGGGCCAAGCAGTGTTGAAGATTCCTTGGCTTTCATCGCCAGAAAGATATACAAAAATATCAATGTGGAACATTATTTATCAAAACAAATGCAAAGTCATTGGATATTAACCAGAATGATGGAAAAACCTGTATATTGTATGTATGCACACCTTTTTTGGACACACAAAACGGAAGTTTGGTAAAACCCACTTTTGGATTTGTTTTTTTGGGGGGTGGATATGAGTTCAAAGCCAAGTAATGCATCAATACGCCTATAGATATTCCATTATGTAGCGTACACAAGCATGCAATCATTATGCTACACTTCGTTCCCCTTGTACAAAGAAAGACAAATGTTACTGCAATTCATGTTCAAAATCTCCCTTTTTTTTTTTATTTTTTTTTTGTACAAAAGGATTAAGCGAGATCGAAAGGCTGCCATTGTTTTTTGGCATTTTGAGAAGTAAGGCCTAAGTCCAAGATTTCAGCTCACCATGGCCGATTATCGGCCTTAGGCTTACGGCCAAGGGTTGGCCGATTAGCTGTGAGTGCATTTCATATTTTCTCGAAACGAAAAAAAAAAAAAAAAAAATCCTTGTGCATTTTAGTGAGGACAGTTGTTGTCTTCACTTGGTTTCGTCATGGTTTCATTGTGACAACAATGTTCTCGAAAACAAATTAATCTGAAAGTTCTGAAAAAAATACTTTCATGCAGAGGCACGATAACATTTTTTTTTTTTTAAAGGAACATTACAGAATTGGTTTTTGCTAACAAAACAGTTGTAAAGCACTTTATGTAATTCCACCATGTACATAAACTGACAAACCTGTGAAGTTTGAGATCGATTGGCCATCTGGGTCACGAGAAAATAGTGAAAAACCGATTACACATTTACATGAAATCATATAGATTCAACAAATGAATAAAACGCTCACTGAGCGATAAACTCCAATCGGAAAATTAGTTTATTCATTTCTCATCAAATATGGCATTTCAGACAGAAATATGTCGAGGGATGTTTTTCTATCTATCTTTGATAGTTTTATGTAAATCTGTGATCAAAAAGTATATTTTACAAGTTTTTTTCTTACCAATTCTGTAATGTTCCTTTAAGCTGTAGTAAAAAAACTATCAACCAAAGATGAAAGAAAAAGAAAGAAACATTTGGAAATCACAGTGCTGACAGATGAAGTCAGCTTTGATTTCCAGCTATACGTGTGCGATTGTGTATCTCTCGAGGTATTTGTACATGCATGGACATGGACATATACATGCATGGACATGGATCATGTAGTAAGTGAATGTAATGCCCTAGAAGGGAAACAAAAAACAATTGCCGGGAAAGATTTTTCTCAAATGAGTTGACAGCGACGAGAGAAATGAAACATGATAGTTCTGAAGGAATCAAAATTGGATTGAGTTCATTTTTTTGTCAACTTGTAATTGCCAATTCCTCATTCAATCAAGTGCTTTTGAGTACCGTAAAAAGGCTAAATATAAATCGAACCATCATCAAGTAAATGCTTTTGTAAATTAGATTCTTGTAGCTCCCTACATGTATAGCTGTGACTGGTGTTAAGAGAAAGGCAAGTGTGCCAGGCATCTTAGCATCAGTAGCAACCTGCAGATATCTGCACATAGAATAGGGATGTACACATAATTGAGATGCACACAGAATGGCATACAGACATGTATAAAAAAAAAAATTTCCAAGAAAAGTGCAACATCGTGACATTCCATATTTTGTTTGTTATCTCTTTAGGTTATGATAGACAAGTTTTTACATGTTTTATTACAGTAATTTTTTTTTAAGGATAACAATTTTGTTAAAACTGCGATTGCACATTTTATAGCCAATAGGCAACTTCGCTAAAGTTTAACCACCGTAGAGGGCGCCCTCTCGGGGCCTACCCATCTTACTATGTGGCAACTCTGCCATGGTACTTCCTCTTTTCTCTAGTGACAGGTATCTAGAGACACTCTCTAGCTCTCTCTCATTCTTGAGATTATCGAAGAATTTGCTAAATGTAACAAGCATTTTTATAATTACTATAATATTTACTATTCTGTATTGATGTTTTTTGGGTGTAAAGTGGTAGTTTTTAACTAAAAGTTTTGAGTTATTCGTTGACTCTGAGTGGTTTGTTTTTTTTCCCTGGGAGAGAACTGCGGTTTATCTCCATTGGTTTGGAAGTAGCCCAGTCATCCTGCCCGGGAATCAACCTCTCGGCCGTTCATTTTCGTTTCTTGTTTCGTCAGAAGAGTTGTCTGGTTCAAGTTTGGTTTCGAGTCAAGTGTTGTTAACTGTCACAAGTTCATACATTTACAAACTACTTTCATCACTAAGTTAACAAAGGGAATCAAAATTTAACACTAACTGGATTCTTAAATTCTTTGTTCATCAGAGATGTCGAGTTCCATGGTTTAAGACTGGGTCATTTCACAAACTCTCCTAACTAGGACTATCCTAGCAATGCTAGAGATAGACATCTAAGTCTGCCTAATAGACTACTATTTTACCATGCCTAGACACCAATTGAACTTTGTGAATCGACCGCCGACACTATGGAATTACGCAATAATGTACTAAATACTTGAGAGCAATGGAGACTGTGATATATAAAACATTGTGAGAAACGGCTCCCTCTGAAGTAACGTAGTTTTTGAGAAAGAAGTAATTTCTCAGTAAAAATTTGAATTGATTTTGAGACCTCACGCATGAGGTCTCGAAATCAAGCAATCAAGCATCTGAAAGCACACAACTTCGTGTGACAAGGGTGTTTTTTCTTCCGTTATTATCTCGCAACTTCGACGACCAATTGCGTTCAAATTTTCACAGGTTTGTTATTTTGTGCATATGTTGAGATACACCAAGTGAGAAGACTGGTCTTTGACAGTTACCAAAGGTGTCAGTGTCTTTAAGTCAATTATCTTTGATCACCCCTGACTACAGTCATTTTACAATTGATTGAAGTTTATTGACAATGTCTGGAATTTTCCTTTCTTTTTTTTTTTTTTGCTGTATAGGTGAAGGGCATGATATAATCCTACAGCTTATTCACCACAGGGACGGCGTCTTGTCCGAGAACTTGGAACTCATCAGCCAGGGTGAACCGAGCAAAACGGTGAAACTAGTCCTCCACTGCCGATTGATAAGTAAGTAGGACCATAGTCCATCAAGTCACCGATTTATCATTGCTCTTGTGAGTTTTATTTTATGACGTTTGTGCTCATCAGCCAAAATTGGAACCGACTGCCGCTGAAATGTAGTCGCAGGTTTTTAAGCATTTTTTTTGCAGGGTATCTCTGCTCCTGTTCATCTGACATGTCTGAAATGAGTCAGCCACTCTTCTGTGACTGGCTTTTATCCACATATAAGGCCAAGTAGAAAAATATATCAGTTGATCGTCCTGGTTTTTCTCTAAAAGAGGAGGATGAGGGCCCTTTTATTTTATTATTATTATTTTTTTTGGGGGGGGGGGTTTCAGGGAGGAAAGAGCCAGACGAAAAGTGTGCTGGCTCTGCAGAACTTGGAATCCTAAATTATTGGGAAATTAAATCAATCGTTGGTGCAGAGATGAAGCGAAAATACATGAACAATTTAGTCATTTTGGGGGGGAAAAAGGCATGCAGCTTCAAAAAAGGATGAAAGCGGGAACGATCAACTGGTGTTTTTTTTTTTAAATGGCCTAACAAAAGTACATTCCATTGATGTTGCAGGTACTATACAGGATTGATAGGGATAAAAAGCACCATTGTTTAGTTTTAGTCTGAAAGCTTACTGATTATGAAGTTCATAACTAGAACCATTTTTTCAGCGAAATGTTTCCCTCTGAAATGAAGTCATATTCAGAAAACTATCTGAAAACTTTTTAAAAAAGCAACAGCTGACAATTGAGGACAATATTGTGTTCTCAGGCTGAAAAGTGTGCACGTTTTTTTCCCCTATTTTCTCCTGACTTACAAAACGGATTAAGCCCAATTGTTATTTGATGTTTCTGGTTGATCACACAAAACATAAAC
Organism: Pycnopodia helianthoides; assembly: GCA_032158295.1. Taxonomy (NCBI): domain Eukaryota; kingdom Metazoa; phylum Echinodermata; class Asteroidea; order Forcipulatida; family Asteriidae; genus Pycnopodia; species Pycnopodia helianthoides. Next base: position 16,580,444 of record CM063254.1, on the reverse strand, counting down.
ACTGTCTGGGACTATTTTGTCAGCTCTACCAAGCCTGTATAATACCTTTAATAAAAGATACCATCGATGGGGTTTGGTACCGTAATGTGGTTTTCCGTTGACCTCTGTTATAAAGAAGCCAAAATGGGGCTATATCACAGGAACTCTGATTTGCACTAGCAAAATTTTGTTCAATAGAGTTACAATACGCTATCCCACAGAAAGCTATAAACCAAAAGGGAATTTCATAGCAAAACAGAGGCAGGATACGTTTGGAAATGCCGGGTTCAAATTTCAGCAAGGTGCTGTTGGAAAATATTTTTTTTTGTAGGACTGAGAATGTGGACAAGGAAACTAACAATAGTGGAAGTAAGATAGTATTTGAGATAATTTTTACTAGTTAATTTTTTGGATTATTATTATTTACTTTTGTTGTTCTGTGAATGACTAGGCTGTAGACGCCCTTTCACATGACCTCATAAGACCCAAACAGCGCCCTCACTGAGGTAAATGAAGACCTATCATTGGCTGAGAGGTGTGCGTGCACGCGTGCCCGTTTCCGTTGTTTGTCCTCAGCGGTGGTGGCCAATGCAAGGGGTTCATCAAACCTAAAGGATTTGCTCCAAAGGATGTGTGGATGAGCCAAACATTTACACAGAAGTTGGGCCACACTGTTCCTGTAGCCATATTCAAAACCTGACTAGATCATAGATGCCTAGTGCTAGAGACACAGGCTTTGATGTATGCGTACATTTGATCCCGGGGCTTCAGCAGGTATCTCAGTGTCTCAAGTGTCCCTGAGAGGGGTGGTCTTCAATGCTCAACATTCTTCTTCTCGGGTGTGGTTGCCCTCACCATACACTCTGGATCTAATGATGACTGCATGCCAAATTGGAAACTTCTCCACATCGCAACTTGGATTTCCACGTTGCCGATAACTTGTTGCAAAATACAGCACGGCTACATTTACTTTGTAGAGACTAAAATCCAGAGCGCAAAGCTTGTGATGAAGTTGTCTTGAAAATATCAAGGTGATACTAGAGTTTGTAAAGACGGCCTTTCAACAAGAGCTTTATGTTACAGAGAATGTGTGTTTCACACTTAAAAGTCAGGGCGGTAGGGTTGGTGTGTTGTTTTCTTTCCCCGTCTTCCACCTCTAGGACCATGGTTCAAATCCTGCCGGGAGCACAAATGACTGATTAGGTTTTTAGTCCCTACCTGATTGCATGATTTTTTTTCTTCCCTGGAATATTTCTCTGAGGTTTTCCCCCCACATCTAAAACTGAAACTTCCTTCCTTGTCTTCTCTTCTGCGGGAATACTTGGCTAGTATAGTGATTAAGTTCTCGGTTTCACAACCAGAATTTATAAATAAATAAATAAATAAGTGGACAAAGATTGCGGTCACCAGCGGTTGTTTATGTTCAAACGATTCGCGAAAGGGTGAACATGTATAATGCAGTGCCAAAAACCTGAATAACTCTGAATATAAAGAGACACCCATTGAAAAAAAAAAATGAAAACTACATACTCTTTGTAAATGTTTCAGTACATCAGTTACACTAATTACATGAACATTTACAGATGTACGTTTTAATTGAACAATTTAAATTTCCTTCCCGAGTTCACAGTTTAAAGGAACATTACAGAATTGGTAATTGTAAAATATACTTTTGATCACAGATTTACATAAAACTTACACGGTCTAATGATGATGATAGTAGAAAACATCCCTTGAAATATTTCTGTCTGAAATGCCATATTTGAGGAGAAATGAATAAACTAATTTTCCGATTGGAGTTTATCGCTCAGTGAGCGTTTTATTCGTTTGTTGAACCTATAATGATTTCATGCAAATCGGTTTTTCACTATTTTCTCGTGACCCAGATGGCCGATCGATCTCCAACTTCTACAGGTTTGTCAGTTTATGTATATGGTGGATTACATAAAGTGCTTACACTGCCAGCAACTGTTTTGTTAGCAAAAACCAATTCTGTAATGTTCCTTTATAAAAGGAAGCTGTGATTTGTTTGGTATATGTACGGACATGCATGATCATGGAGCTCCATGATGTACCAAACAAATCAAAGCTTCCTTTTAACACCCCTCCTTGAGGCTTTTATCACCCCTCCTTTAGGGAATACAAATCAGAACAAATATCACAACAGGATTTGCACCCCTTCGGTGCATTAGACATGTCCGACATTCATGCAGGCTGACACAACATTTGGCAAGAAATTGCGCATTATCGGTACGCCGGCAATCCTCTAAGGGCATGCGCCGAAGCTGCAAGCATGAAAGTTACCCCCTGTTTGTCGCGGGGAGACGGGAGAGCCTTATGTTGCCAATAAAAACACTCATCCAGTGTCACTGTGGCGTGTAACACGGCCCGGCGTCGGACACGACAAGGGGAGCCTCACGGATGGCAACGAGGGTGCACGGGGATTCTTAAGTGATATGCAGCTATGGAAGCGTATCCTTTGTTATTCTGAAAAAAACTACTCCACAACAGTAAAAATTTGGAGACTTTTTTTATAGGCTGGGAATGCATCTGGGCTATGCAAGCGATTTGTCTTGAATTATTTACACTTAACTGTTAAAGCAAAGTGTGCCAAAAAATGTATCCGATTAAAATGTGTAATAACACTTTTGAGGATCCGATGATTGTGCCACATTTCAAGGACACATTCATGTTCTGACAGGTTGCTGTTGAGGATGTAACAACAAAACTTAAAATGACAGCTGTCACATTGTTTAAAGGTATTGTACACTTTTGGTAAAAGCTCAAAATCAGTCTCCACATTTTGTGTGGTTAAACATATGCATAAACAAACAAACCCGTGAAAGTTTGAGCTCAATTGGTCATCGAGGTCACGAGAAAATAGTGAAAAGAGACCTTATGTGTTTTCTGTTTTTTCAAATTATCGCGCGCGATAGTTACTATTGTTTCACTCGTTTCTCAGACACGATAGCATTTTAGGCAGAAATATTTTAAGGAACCCTTTCTATCATTACTTACTTTAAATCATGTAAGTTATGTGTGAATCTGTGAACATTGTGTTTTTCGATCTTACCAATAGTGTACAGGGCCTTTAAGGTAGGGTCGTACTTAGGTAACGACCCCGGAAAAAAAAAACATATGTAAATTCTATCCGAAAGCTTACTTGTTATAAAGATGGCAATGGTAGTAGGCATCCTGCGAAATCATTACGTCTGAAATGTCCCCCGTTGATTAGAAATCAACAAAAGCATTGGAATCTAAGAAACGATTTATGCATGAATCTTTTTCTCAGATTTCTGAGGGTCGGTTTCCATTCGCGAATGCTGCAGCCAGAGATGCAATTGGTACTTCGCTGAACGCGGATTGATTCTATGTTTTGTGTGAAAATACCGAGACAGTTTGTTTGCTGCCCAGAAACTTCACAGATGACCTTTGTTGTATCTTTCTTGATAATTTTCCCAATAAATCAGCATTACGTCGACAAAACTTTAAATCATATGGATGCAGATCCAGGAATGAAGGAAATTTGTGTACAGCCCCGTTTGGCCAATCCAGAGTGTCACGTGCTTGGCAGCTCGGTGTTGCTCTGGGAGGGGATGAGGGGACTCAAATTTGTCCAGTCAGACGTGGTGTGTGTGTGGGTAGGTATACACACTCAAACCGGGGACCCATAACAAAAGAGGACAATAGGGTCCCCGTTTGGGAAAGGTCCCCAGTTGGAAAACGTGTACAAAACCAATGAGAGCTGTTGCCAAAAAGTTAGAGTACAAACAAAAGAGGGACAATAGGAGGTCCCCGATTGCAGGTGTTTACACACTTGCGTGTGTGTGTGTTGGGGGGGGGGGGGGCTTAAATTGTTGTTCCTCTCCTGGACCTGGGCCACCTTGTCCAAGCCCACCATTAGTTCCGAACCCGGCCCAGCCTCCCAAATCTTGGTACCCACCTTCTCTAACTCCCTTTTATTCCCACTATCCATTACCTTAATCAGACAACAAAACCAATGAACTTAATCAAATCCTTTTTTTCAAAGAACCCAAGCCTTGTAATTGTTTCAGTCTTGAAGGTTTGTTTGTTTTTCAAATGAAGCCTAATTTTCAGGACCCTGTTACCAACTGGAATTCAATTTCTTTCAAACCAACCATCCATCCCATTACCTGAACACCAAGCTTCATTATAAAAGCATCAATTTTTCATGCCTAAAATCTCAGCAAACATGACACACTCCCTAATCTCACCCTCCCATCCTGTACCCCCTGTTACCCCCAAATTCCAACACATGCCATTCATTTTAATACAGGCAAGTGAATTCGCTGGATTTTTCCTGATTTCAGGATTTTTCTCAAAGCCTCCTTGAGCCTTCAATTTTTCTCGAAAGAAAGTAAAGCAGTCACCATAGGGAGAAAGAAATAGCCCACATTGCCTTCAAACCTGTAGTTTTGTGTTTCTATTGATGCACACAGTCTGTAAACCTCCCGGATTGCAACATCTGGGAGGTTCCTGGTCTAGAATAAGGGTGAACCCAGACCTGCAATTCATTTTTTTTTTCAGGAATGTCACGATCCGTCCAGTCTCATCGCTATTAATAGCACTACACTTACACGGGTTCTTTTTGAACGGGAGAAAGATTAATCCAGCCCTCTCCCTGCAAAATGTCACTCGTGATTTGTTTACCAGAGAATCATGGTAGAATTAACTCCCCACGGTCAAACGAAAAAAGAAGAAAAAATGACTGTGATGGGGTCTGGCATTCCAGCACACCATCCAATAAGGCTAAAGTGTAATGGCCAGACAAAATAGTGTTTGATACCTCAGGTGTGCAGGTACACACATGTAGCTTTGCTACAGATCAATGTGCGCTGATTAAATTTCAGGAAATGAATCCCCCCCCCTCCCCCTCCAATCCAAAAACAAAGAAATTGTGACAGGAAGAGCATTAAAAATCTCCAAAGGCAACAAACGCTGTTAGAGACACACGTGTTTCTTTAAACTGACAACTATGACAAGCCTTAATTACTGTTCCACCGTCCACTCTTCCCAGGTCCTGACATTTCAGGAAAGAACCAGGGGCTACGGGCAATCTCTAGTTTTTAAACTTTTTCTCTGGAGTGTTTTCTGCTCAAATTATCCTGGGGAATGTTTTTGTCTTCGGCTTGACATTTACAGAGCCTGTTGGTGTATTTGTCGTCCTCTCCCCCCCCCCCCCCCCCGCGCGCGCTACAGTTTGAGTCAGTATTTGAAAACACAGTGAATGCGGGGGTGAGAATTCCATTGCAATAACAGAATATGTACATGTGTTTGTTATTCTAAGACAGTGTGTAGGCATAGAGGTAGAAAATACCTTCATGGTTTAAGTGGAGGGGTTTGTGTTAACCAATGAACAAATTTGACCCCTTTTTCTTCAAACGGATATCAACACTAAATTTGACTTCTGTAGACATTTGTAGAGCCAACAATGAGACTTGTGTAATTAGGCTATGTGAAAATAAAACACTCTGCACCCTCCTTTTTCGAAGCCGCTTCCTTATTTTACCTTCATTTTTTCCCCAAACGACGAATACAAAATTATGTACATTCGCTTCGTCTTGTCACCATTCTTTTGATGATTTTAATGATTTAAATTACCCACATTTTAGACTTTTAAGTTCTACAAAGCCAGCAAATTTTTATTCTGGCTCTTTCCTCCTTGACAAAATTTTAAAAAAAAATTTAAAAGCCCTCCTCATCTTCTTCTTTTTGAAACAAACCAGGCCAATCAACTGGTGTATTTTATTTGACTTGGCCATAGTAATTGAAACAAATAACAAACGCTAGATTGAGGGGAAGTTTTTTTGAGTACTGTGAAAAGAAAACCACAGGTTTATTACTTGGGCGGGATTCGAACCCACGACCTTTGCCACCGCTGCTAAAATATATAGGATTTGAACCGCCTCTAGCTACTGGGCAATCTCGATGGTTTAGTGATCAGACATCTGCTCTAAAATGGCAAAGGTCAAGAGTTCGAATCCCACCCGAGTAAATATGCTGGTGGATTTTTTTTTCACAGGACTCAGGAAAGTATACAAGTGCATTGGTAAAACCAAATAATATACTTTATCCCCGATTCAAATTTAACATCTAATAAAAAGGGAAGTTTTTCATCAAAACTGCTGTTCATCATAGTGAAAGTTGCCCCAGGCTGTCCTGAATAAGGTTGTAGGAATGATATTCTTATTGATCATCATGGTGCATTCACGCTACACACACAAAAATGCATGTTAAATTGACAACTATTTTAGTTCTGGAATTGATGAAAATTTTTTCTCTAAATCATGACCCCAAATGAGCATGTTTTTATCTACTCTTCTATAAAGACCTTTATGCACTTGACATCCTGTACGCCGCGTGCACATAGATGTGCATTGGGCCATTGTTTTGTCATCATTTAACCTCTAAGATGGCGGGGTCCAAAAAGTCCAGAGGTAATTTCTTTAAGGTGATATTTGGAAATAAATTTCTACGTTTTAAATTGAAATCAACCTCTGTTTACACTTACATAATAGTGAGCAGTTGTACTTTCTCATGGCAACTCCATGCGTTAAGGTCTTCAGATTAAATTATTTACATCTATAGTTGCTGGCAGCCATCTTGTTTTTTCCTTCCATTCTTTATTGTAAATCAAATTGAGGCTAGACGATGAAATTGCTTCCCCCTATTGAGTGATGTACATTTTATACAGTGTACATTGGCAATAGACAGGGACCCATACGAAGATCAATATAATATAGTGTAATAAATTTCTGTACCATCTGTTTTTGTTGAACCAGCTTCAAAGAGAAATACTCATTGTAGCTAATTTAAACACAAATTTGGAGTGTTTAGATTAAAGGGAGGGTATACCCTTGGTAATTACTGCAAAAATGAATGACAATAAAAACTTATTTACTTGTAGTGAAGCACTGAAGCTGTTGATAACGTGTAATATTTGGAGAAAATGATTCCCTTCAAAGGAATGTTGTTTTGGAGAAAGGGATTCAAAACGACTTCAATCTGTGAAACGTTTCATGCATGAAACATTTCTCACATTGTGTATTCCAATTACGGATTATTCTTCCTGCGTGGACATAACCGCTCCAGATTTTCGGCGAGATCTGAAAAAAAGCTATCACATTTTGAAATGAAATGTTCACAGGTTAGTTTTATTGTCGATCTCGTCATTTTACAGGATTAAAACAATCGAACGGTTCCAAAAACCAAAGGAATTCTTCGCCTTTAATGATCACAGTGGGGATTAACCCTTGTGTTATTAACTGCATTTTTACACACCATCCAGTCTTGATAGGTTAATTGCGCTGTACATGTGAGGGATTTAGTCTCTGACTGCATACAGCTCATTTTTTTTAAACAGCTGTTTCAACGTGGACGCGGTTCTGTTCATCATTGGTAAGATTCACTCTGCGTGGTTTTTTTCTCATGTGGGACATAGTCTACTCAATGCCAACAACGATTGAACCCAATAATGCCTTGCAACACGGAGCCTTTCCGGCTCCCAAGAGGGGAAGGGCCTGCACTGTGGCGAATCAATTTTGCGCGAGACATTGTGGAGTTTGCTTCAGCACTTCGATGACGAGAATCACATCCGAAATTCAGACGTGGAGCATATTCTAATCAGTTCCGATTTATGGACTGCAAAAAATTCTTTTGGGAACCTTTTGATCTGGAAGAAAATAAAAGCGCCTTTGTTTAATATGAATTTTTGAGAAATTGAAGCTGTCGTCTGAAATTTATCGTCTAAAATTCAAGCTGGTAAATGATAGGGTGTTGACCTGATTTTCTTTCTTTGCGCGACACACATGGGTTCTGTAAAGGGACAGAGTATCGTAGGTTCGTTCGAAATGGAAGTGCTATTTGTCTGTTTTGCAGCAGGTGCCATGCAGTAAACTTCATGTCCATGCATGCATGTAGTTGTGAGAAACCGAGTAATATTATCTCAGCCATTTAGGAGAGTACCAGCTCACAGACTGAATAAATAGCTCATCAAAAATTCTGAAAGTCATTTGATATTCGGCCAATATGAAGCAATGAGAGTTTGTTGAAAGTCAAATAGGTCCAGAGAAATGGAGGATTCTCACACAACACAACCTCGTTCCCGGTGAACGATCTTGCCATGCCATTTTCCCCCAGGATGTCTTGTTGATCAAAACCCGAGGAAGTGTGACTTTGAAATATCCAACTATATAGATATTTGATTCGTCCTGTGCTTGATCTATTCTGTGTTAGAGACGTACGCAGAGCGCGCTATCAAAAGAGGCATCAAGCCATAGAGCAGCTGGTACCCTCTCATTCTTTGTTGATCTTGTGATATGTCTAACTATGCAGTTTAGGGGGACCATGTAAAATCATGATTCATTTACTAAATACTTAAAGGAACATTACATAATTGGTAAGAAAAAAACTTGTAAAATATACTTTTTATCACAGATTTACATAAAACTTACACGGTCTAATGATGATGATAGTAGAAAACATCCCTTGAAATATTTCTGTCTAAAATGCCATACATGTATTTGATGAGAAATGAATAAACTAATTTTCCGATTGGAGTTTATCGCTCAGTGAGCGTTTTATTCATTCGTTGAATCTATATGATTTCATGCAAATGTGTAATCGGTTTTTCATTATTTTCTCGTGACCCAGATGGCCGATCGATCTCAAACTTCTACAGGTTTGTCAGTTTATGTATATGGTGGATTACATAAAGTGCTTACACTGCCAGCAACTGTTTTGTTAGCAAAAACCAATTCTGTAATGTTCCTTTAAATTTTGACACACGCATTCTACCAGCGTCCCGCAAGTGCTCAAAAGTTTTTAACAAGCATGTGCCAGAGCAGTCTTATTTGGTTAGCCAATCAGCATTGTTTTTCAGTGTTTCCCTTACAGTGACGCGAGGTATCGATATGGCGCACTGCCCGTGATAGCGAGGCTGGGCTAAATACTGAATGTCTTAGACAGGCGTATTGGGAGGGAAAAACAAAATGGCTGCCAACGTTTGTCATAGTTAATAATGTATTCCGCTGGCGTTTGTCCTGAGGCAGGTGCTCTGGAATTTGAGTTGGGTTCTACAAATACATGTAAGTGGTAACTGTACACATGCGAGAAGGGCAATTTAAATGAAAATGCCTTATTGCCTTGAACGATAAAGTGCTGTGGTCACATTTGCAGCTAAGTCATGCAAGACTCATTGTGGATTAGCTTTGTTAAGGACAAGTTTTAAATGCAAAAACACACAAAATATGGGACTTAAAGGGAAAGTTCATGTACATGTTATACAAATATGAGTGCATTGTTGCAGAATATAATGAAAAACTGGAAAACTGTTAATGTACTGTCTGTGATTTTGCGCACATTCATACCTTGCTTATTTTGATTTTGGAACATACAACAGTGATTTTGAAATTGGTCTGAAGATACGGTTTTCTCACCTTCGTCAGAATTTCAGATGAAAATATTTCTCAAAAATGTTTGTACTGGTATGAACTTTATACTTCAGTGAGCTCTTGGATTGAAACTAGTCCAATTTTTTCATGATATTTACAAATTCTGTGCCTTTTCTTGAAGGCATGCAAGGGATCACATACTATTCAAAGGGAAGAAGCAATTATGACCAAGTTCTGGTTACCATAGTACTCACACCATACTCACACTACAGTGACCACAGGAAATCAGAAGTCTGGCTTTCTGGCTGATTTATGTGACTTTATTATGTTAGGACTGTTTTTTGAAGAGGGGCTTCAATGTCAATTTTTTTCTTGTGGTCTAATTTTTTTCAATATTATAGAAAGAATCCTCGTGAAATCGGGGGGGGGGGGGGAGTACAAGTTTCTAACCTCACATTAAAACGGTGTAAAATTCCATTTTATGTGATACTCTTTTGGTAGCGAATTTGAAATGTGACATAATCAAAAAACAAATGGTTCTGTAAAATACAAAGAGGAATTATTTGTTTCAGCCAAAAGGTTTGAATATCATCAAAATTCAGGGATCAACAAAAATGTACATATCGTATATTTGAAATGTGACGTCATCAAACGATTTCAAATTTTGACTACAATTGTACTTGAAGTAACGTGAAGTTTAAGAGACTTGTAATTTTTCCCCCATTTTCATAAAGACCCTATTTCTTGGAAAATAAGTGGATCACTAAAGTGAAATCGACCTTGGAGCCCATCTTTAATTTACAAATACATGAAAGTAACAAATCTCAACATAGCATCAAGTCACTGAAACCAGTGAGGAAGCTTATTATCTCATCCCAGTGGTCAAAGTAGCGTGAGTAACGACAGGATTTAATGCAAAAGTGCAAGGGTCGATTAAAGGGAAGGTACACGTTTGGTAATCACTCTTAAAATGAATGGCAATAAAAACTTACTTGGTTAGAAGTATGGCAGCTTTCGATAGTGTAAAGCATTTTGAGAATCAGTTTACTGAAAAATATATCAGTTTTTATCAGAATTTTTTTCCGGCAATATCTCAAAAATGCTACCACCTTTTGAAATTATAATTTCACATGTTAGTTTTTAACTTTTATTGTATATATCTACATTTATATCGGATTAAAACAATCCAACGGTTCAAAAAAACCAAAGGTACACTTTGCCTTTAAAGCTCAAGAAAGTCACCAAGTTGTATAAGGGATTCTCCCCCCCCCCCCCCGCACCCCTACTGTCAGATTTTTAAATATTTTCATCCCGTCTCAACAGCCCAAAGTACATATGTACATGTACATCCCTTGCTCTATGATGAATCAAGGCACAGCCGCAATGTCGGTTGAATGGGAGGAAAAGATTATTAAGTAAACGTTGATTATGTGTATGAATAAGTCGATATTGCATTAGCACCAGGCGCCATTGAGTGAATTGGTCATGCTCGCATGGGCAGACTTGCGAGTAGAAATGTATCCATCTGGGCCTTGGTGTGTAATGTGTTAATCCCTTGTGGACTCTCCATTTCTCCTGATTTGATTTATGAAAACTACTTAGGCAAACAGGAGTTTCCAGCGATGAGGTTTGATTATCCAAGCAATTGTGGGTAAAAAGGCCTCATCTGGTTTTCAATCAGACACCGGCATGATAATCTTCCTACTGTAGTCTGATTTTTGGATTTTTCTGCCCTAGGAAAATCAGAAAAACTGTGATTATTAGCATGAAAAGTCTGTTAAACCCCACACCATGTGAGCAACAAAATTCCTATTTTTTTCCCCCAAGAATCAAATATCATACGTGACACCAACCTGTTCTATGGAAGTTTGGGTGTGTGTCTCTCATTATTTGTTAAGACCCCTTGCATATGTTGTCACAATCCCCCAAACAGCGCCCTCACTGAGGTCGATGAAGATTGGCTGAGGGTTGTGCGTGGCGCATTGATGCATACACGTTTCCATTGTTTGCCCTCGGCGATGGCCACCAAGGCATGGGGTCTGTAGAAGTACTCTATTTTTGGACCTAAAGAAATCATGCGCTTCTGTATTAATCAACACCTTATCAGCTGTGAAAGATTTGGTCAATTTTAGGAACAGTTACAGGGGCCGTGTCGTCATGATCACAGCAGGCTCTGTAGCTGTACACGGATCATGAACTCTCACCCAGTCACTGCACGCACGCGCCCTCCCTTTGTATCAAATCTGTTGAGAGCGTGTGCGTGCAGGAACTGGGTGATAGTTCCATAATTCCATGTACAGCCAGAGGCCTGCTATGATCGTGACGACATGCACAGCCCATTTAAGTTGTCACACTTCTGAAAAGGCCTTTGAGTGAGAAACTGTAAGAAAATATTTTTTATAGTCGGCTCTGTTTTTCTGGTTTCAGAAAATTCTACACAAGCCCGCCCCCCCCTTTTTTTCTCTTTCTTGTTTTTACAATACGTGTGTACACTTTAGGTTTAACATTGATTGATGACCAAGTATGTGTAGACAGCTTAGACTAAAAAACAGAATTTGTTTCAAAATTGTTTTGTAAAAATGTGTATTTCTTTTTTCTTCCTTTCTAACATATTTTTTGTATTCCCCTTTATTTATGTACTTTGCTCAAGCTTTTTTTCTGTTTTTTTGTTATTTTTCGTGGCTCTGTTTTTTTTTGTGGAGTTTTTCCCAGGTTGGTGAAATGAACTCTCAGCAAATTCTTTCCTGTATTAGATCCAGGTAGGTGTACAGTTCGTGTATGTAGAATCTAGGTGTAGCTTCTTCATTGCTTATATGCTTGTGGCATGCCCCTCTAGAACCCACGACTAAAACACACAGATCCTTCAAAGACATTTCCAACGGACAGATGTGCAAATATTTGAATTCATGAGGAAAGGGAAGAGAGACAGGTATTTTGTGTTTTTTTTTTTACTTTCAAGAAATTTGTCGTTTGTCATTGAAATTATTTTGGGGTGTTTTTAAAATAAAAGATAAAAGGACAAGCTATTTGATGTGGTATTATTGTTATCATCATCATTTTTTGTTTTCCTTCAAAAGTTGTCATAAGGCAGTTTGCTGAAATGAGTGGTATTCCATGAGCCATTTTGAGAAATGATGGACACAATACTTTGGCACTATTAGGTTTGGGTAAATTTGTCTGTATAAATGCAAACCAAACAGTGCCCTCCTACAGTGTCCACCACACCTTGAAAAAAGGCTAATCTCCCTGACCTGCCAATGTTTCAGAGAATGGACTCCACAATGAGAAGCTCTTCAGTGTTCAGGAGTCGATTTCACAAAACTCTTCCTAAATTAGGCACTAGTCCTAAGCACTGGTCCTAACTTAGGACTAGTCTTATCTCTTAGCATTGCTTAGGACTAGTCCTAAGTTAGGAGGAGTTTTGTGAAATCGACCCCAGGGGCCCAGTTTCATGGAGCTGCATAAGCAAAAAAACAATGCTTATCAATTTTCTGTTAGGAAAAAATAAGCAGGATACAGATAGTACACATGAAATGGTATTTTGGCTGGTAACCTTATTCTGGTAAGCAAGATGTTGTTGTGCTTAGCTGCTATTTGTGCTTAACCAGCTCTTTGGGCCCAGGTGCTAAGCACTAGGCAGCATAAGCACACACATCTTGCAGAGTAGAATAAGGTTACCAGACTAAATGTCAGACTTTTTCCCTGCTTAATGCGAAATTTTGCTTAACAAAAGTTGTGCTCTATACAGCAGAGGAACTCTGTAGAGTTGGGCCAAAAAATGTGCAGTTTTTTGCAAATGTTGTGAATTAAATTTTTCATTATGATTGCACGAGTTGAAGTGTTCTTGGATTGGGTTTTCAATTTTGTGTTTTAAATTTAATTTTGTAAAAAAAAACAAGAATTGGGTTTTGAGAGAGCAGAGTTGAAGGGGAAACATTCAAAAATGTCAAGTGTGTAGTTGTGGATGGGACTGTGTTTTTGTATAACTATAATTGCATGGCTATCCAAACTTACTCGCAGGGTTTCTTAAGGATAACTGCCCTCAGACCTGGTTTCTCATGTGCGTACGCTTACATGTAAAATAAGAAAATGCACTCTTGAGCTCATGGTGTTTTTTCCTAACTGTGCATAAGCTTGCTAGGTTTGCTGGAGATTGTGGTACTTCTTAGTTCTTAAAGTAATTTAGTCTTCAAAGTAACTGCAGCATTTTTTTGTTTGGGTAGAATTAAACTTGGCTGACAACATTACTACGTGAATGCTTTGTGGTCATTGTGTGTCATGAAACACATCTAGTATGAGCTTGAGGATTTTACATTTGATCATCAGCTGTTGTTGTTGTTTTCTTTCATAAAGCGCATGGCCTCTGTTTTCATCTTTGAAAGCTTTTTTGTCTACTTTGTAAAGAGATTTCATAGTACTGATTGTGGACAAGAACAGTGTTTGATTCATCATAATGTTTTTTGGAAAAGTACTTTTATCATTCGTTTCGTTTTTAACAAAACAAGGTCACCCGATTGGTGAAAAATTCCTCAGTTTATTTAATAGAGTTTAAGATGTGCGGTAATGTTACCTATGTTTGTACAGTTGCCATCGATCCTTATAAATACATCTTATTTGGCCTGAACTGCTCTTACCTTTTCAGAAAATGGTTTCTGAACTTGAAATATAAATAGAAAGGTTGCTTACATGGCAGTTCTTATAGGATGGTATGAAACGTAATTAAACCATGACACTGCAATCTTAGAATGCAGGCGGTTTGGAATTCAAGCGTGTGTGGACCTCTTTGAACTGACTTACTTACACCTGTAATCAACACATAGGCCCTTTTCGAATCCACGGCTTCGGCTCCGGATTGGGCTTCAGGCCCAGTTTTCTTGTCTGAAGCCCTGACCGCAAAGCATGCGTACGTTAAAATAATTGAGGGAGCCTAGCTAGCCTGAGCCGATTTTGAGCCGAAGCCGTGAATTCGAAAAGGGCCATAGTTGCATTTTGATCAGTGTTATTGCTTTTAGAACCACCATGGTGCCATACGAAAAAGCAGCTCCGTGTGATTTTGCCCTGCAAAATGGGTAGCTACGAGGGTTCCAGACTTGTTTATGCCATGTGTCTAACCCACGCATTGGATTGAATCTGAAATTTTCTGTGTGGGTGTCCATTTTAATATGAAACTTTCGAGTGGTGCCTTTGGCATTATGAAGAGACATAGTTGCCTTGGCTTTTGATACCAGCTTCGGGGTGATTATATGTGATGAAAGTTTCACATTTTTAAAAGAGCAGCACTCACATTTGTCAAATTAGCAGAAATTTTCATAAACTTTATTTGACTATGAGTTTGTTTTTTTTTTTTTTTGGGGGGGGGGGACGACGATGTTTTATATTACGATTGCACAAGTAAATTTTTTTATATTTTGGAACTTAAAGGCATGGCATACTTTTGATAATTGTCAAAGACTAGTATCCTTACTTGGTGTATCCCAACATATGCTTAAAATAACAAACCTGTGAAAAATTGGGCTCATTTTGGTTATCAAAGTTGCGAGAAAATAATGAAAGAAAAAATACCCTTGTTGCATAGAGTTGTGTGCTTTCAAATGCCTGAGCAAGGCTTCATGCCTGAAGCCTTTCTCAGATTCAGATATTTTAGTGAGAAATGACCTCTTTTTCTCAAAAACTACACCACTTCAGAGGGAGTCGTTTCTCACAATGCTTTATACCATCAGCAGCTCTCAGGTGCTTCTTACCAAGTCAAATTTTATGGTAATATATTTCTTGAGTAATTACCAAAGGTATCACTGCTTTTAAGTGTGCCCAAAATCTTGTTTTAAAGCAAGTTGTTATGCAATGGAAAGTTTTTAAATAGTTATTCATTCTTGTTGTTTGCTTGTGCTTCATTACGTGTGGCTTTTGAATTTTTAAGAGTGCTGTATCCGATTGCCACTTTTTCACTCATTATGCCGAAAATATATAACCTTATTTAGGTAAATAACATGCTACGTTTGGTCATAATAAGTAGAAAAGAGGCAGTCAGGTTCGGCATCTTTTCCATTTGTTTGTTTGTTTATTTGTTTTTTCAGTGAATGATTTGATGCTTTATATATTTGATGATTACATACTGATTTGTTGTTCCATAAATACATGATTTTTGAGAATTTGTTTGCTAGAACATTTAAATGAACGTTTTCGTGTTGAGCTTTTTTTTTTATAAGAAAACAATTTCAATGTGTACTTTTTCATTTTTATGTACGTTTTTGAGGTCGGATGTGTTTTTGGAAAGACCTTTTGCATGAGACAATCATTTTCATGGTAAAATTTGTCGATGTGAATACCTGTAGAGTCTGCTTTAGGGTGTACGTGTCATATTTTATTTACATATGTACATGCTTTGAGTATAAAGTGGTGAAATTGTTCTTTGTTTTTATCAAACAAAAAGGGGTGGGAGCAGACAGATAGGCGCCCCCTTTACTCATGTGTGAATTGCCTGCTACACGTGAACCTTTTCACCAAGGTTTTAAGTCTGGCTTTGATGAGAGGGTGTCCAAATTTGCTGAAAATTTAAAAAACTGGGCGTCCAAACTGTTAATCTACAATACATTTAAATGTAAATGACAGATAGAACAGGGTGTCCAAATTTTAAAACAGGGTGTCCAAAAGACACACAGACACCCCTCTGGCTAACACTATGCTTTTCACATGTTTACGTGTACGCGTTTTGTAGATTGAAGATGAGGTAGTGATATATAGGAGTCCGAATTCAAAACAAGTTGTTAACGAGCATGATGGTGACCGTTGTCTCTGTCTCCTGCACAAAATACAAGGTGTGACATGCAGCGGCTAAGCGTCTCCTGTGTGATAGCCAATTTGTCAAAGAGACAACTTATAAATTTGTAGCATCTGCATGGTGCACAAAACCCTGGAGTGCACTGGTGTGTTGGGGGCCTAGGGTTGATGTAGACACTACTTCATCATACAAAGACTCACTGGAAATATGCCGTGGGGAAAAGGCTGCCCCGGTAATCTCTCATGCTGGAATGAAAATTGAGTCTTGTTTCTCACCCTTGTCGAACATTGACCTTTCTTATGCTGTACCAGATTTCCCTGTTTTAGGTACATGGCCTTGTCCGAATTAGCGGCTATGGCTACGGCTATGGCTAGATTTCCGCATAATCATGTGTTGAAGTATAGGACATCTTTAGCAACACTCTTAGCAAGAGTTGTAGCCGTAACTGTGCCGGCAATTCGGATACAGCCCAACTTACATAGAAGAGAAACCAGACTACTTGTATTTTTTGCTTCAGGCCTCGTTTTTGATCTTTTGAATTTGTGTGATAGAAACGGAGGGATTTCACTTTGGTAAGATATTTACAGCCATGGAAACAGCTCTCACAGAGCGCCCTCAACTGATAGTAAATGGAGAACCATACTGGAACTAGATGAGCCACATACCGCTGCTGATTGTAGATTTCTGTTCTGTGTGTGCAGTAGTATTGACTTATAACAGCAAGTTTGCTGAAAGGGAGGAAAAAAAGAAGGGAAAAAAAAAAAAACACGAGATAAATGTCGGTGTTTGTAATTCAATCATCCTCCAATCTGGAGATTTTCTCCGCAATCTCTGAAGATTGTGGCGGATATTCTCCTCTCCCAGGAGAGATCGGATGCAAGTTGGAGATTTATTTGATCTCATCAAGGAACTTGTTTGTCGGGGACAAAATAGGCGGGAAATCTTTTTTTCCGTTCAGTAGACTCTTGTGAACGGGAAGCCGCCCTGTTCACAAATCTCTGTGATTTTCAAGAGTAATATTGCAGTTCTTGACTTTGTGACCTGATTGTGGATAAGATGAAAAACCAGTGGCTTTCCCTTCAATATCGACATCTAGATGTTGAATTAGTTTGTTTTGGTTGTGTTTTGTTTTGTTTTGTTTTGTTTTTTTGTTAATGTTGTGTTTTTGCTATACAGGAAATGTTTTTTTTTTTTTTTCCAAAATTAAATTCAAAACTGAGCATAATAGTTTTCAAAAATTTCATATCAGTGTTGTTTGACAAGAGGGCAGAGCACTCAAATAGCTTACTTCCCCCCCCCCCCCGAAAGATTAAAAAAAACAAAAAACCAGAATGCTTTATTTCCCCATGTGTCAAAATATCCAAGCCTCCTTCATTGACGGCCATTATTCCTCACCTTCACACGTCGTCATTTCCCAGACACTCTTATTAAGCAGTGGTCAACCAGAAACATCACGTTTTGCTAATTCTGCTTGAAGAAAGAAGAAGAAGGGGGGGGGGGAGAGTACATGCTTTTCCGTTCCAGCATCCGTCCGCTCTCGCAAGACGGAGATTGCTCGGGGGAGATTCACTTCAATCATTCAGAAATTAAACACGGCTCCCATATATTGCATTCAATTCCCCTACATTCAGTTGTTTTTCTCCTCAAACATCTGTCACCTTGTGGACGGCCTGAAGATTAATTCCTGCAAGAGCCGTGGTCTGACGATAAGAAAAAGCTTTTCAACAGCGTATGCTTTTTTTTTTTTTCATTCTTCTTCTTCTTCTTCTTCTTCTTCTTCTTCTTCTTCTGCAAAGGCTTTAAGACTGAGGAGTTTGAAGATATATTACGGGACACATGATTAATGCTAATGTAATCAATGAGTACATGTTTTGGAGCTGAGTTTAGCCAAAAATTGGCACATGCAGTATTCATGAATTGAGCGCCTTACTGTATTGAGTTCAGTAGTGAAATGTCACGCTGCACTGCAAGTGAGTTCTCTGTTTTAGACAAATTCTGCTCGCCACCAAATTTTCAGGGGTGCTTACCACCACGTTTGAAATGTTCCCAGTGTGCAACTGTAATAATGATTACCGATTCTCATTATGTATTTACATTTAAAAAACAGCAATGGCTAACTACAAGTTAGCCTTTCCCACGAAATATGCTGATTACAGACCTGCGTGCGTACAGACACTATTGGTAGGCTAACGCCATAGAGTTGTGCACTAGGCAGACGCACAAACTCATATGCGTCTTGTCACCATCAGCCCCTAAAAAAAAGGTGCAATGTTCCCTCCTTTTGCCCACTAGTAGCATTAGTGTGCACATGTGATGATTTTTTTTTAGGGGGTTATCCAATGAGCTTGATGTACTCTTGACTTGTCCAGAGGGTAGGGTCTTGTCCCCCTAGAATGTTCTTCACTCGTTTCAATTTGTGTGCAATTTGTGTCTGCTGCTATCAGTCTTTTTTTCGGGGGGGGGGGGATGTTTTATGCTATGGGTGACCAGTGGATTCCACAGAATGGACCACCCATAATAAATCAATCAATTAACCAATCAATCAACCATTCAATCAATCAATCATACAATCAATCGATCATCGATCAACCAATCAATTAATCAATCAGTCAATCAATTTTTAAGTTTTTGTCTTCGTTTTTTTGTAAACTCTGTATGTTTTGTGTATGAATAAAGTATTTGTTTTGAAAAGTCAATAAATCCGTCCATCCTTCTATCACTCAATCAATCAATCAATCAATCATCAATTAGTCAATAAATCAATAAATCTATCCATCAGTCAATCATTCAGTCAGTCAGTCAATCAATTAATTAATCAATCAATCAATCATCAATCAATCACTCAATCAGTCAATCAATCACTCAATCAATCAGTCCTATTAAGAATTCCCAATGCAACGCCTAAATTTATCCAATATTTTGATGTGTGTAGTATAATTTTGTTGTGCTTGACCCCTTCGAAAAGTGTGCCTGGGTAGTTGCCCTTTCAAATGAATTAGGAAATTGTGTACAACAAAAACTTAACAAAAAGTCATGTACATTCGACTCTAAAGAATAAATTCAACGTTATTGAAAAAAATATATGCTCTGTTGATTGAAACTCACAGGTAATGTATTTTAAATAACTTTATTATAAATTATTTTTTACTAAACAAGATGAAAAAATCTGACTCGTACATCAACTCAATCAAAAACAGAAATTTTCCCTTGATCGAAAAACAAATTTCATAGAGAATGAAACAAATCTCTCACACAACATCCCTGGCAACCAATATTGAAATGAAATGTCACGGCTAAAAAGTTCTCACTCAAAGCCGAGAAAAACTGGGGATGTTCATCCCATGAGATCAAAGCTTAAGACAAAATCAAAAGCTACAGCCGTGAATTTTTCATTCCTTGGAAACGAGCAATCCTGTGAGAGAGAAGAAGAAGAGGAAGAAAAATTTGAGAGTAGGTACGAGAAGTAGCATAAAAGACAACACTTGGGCTGGGGTTAGAAGAGAGAGAGAGAGAGAGGCTCTCTGGATGCTAATGAAAGTATCTTGATGGAGTATTACTGAGGGGGGGCAGCCTGACGCGCATTGCCAAAGGCCAGAATAATTGAATACCCATCAAATGAAATCAGTGAGCTCTTCTGCCCTCACAGGCAGGGCACTGAATTAGCCGCACGTCGCTGTAAATCCCCTTTAAAAGTGGAAGGGGTTTGTAATTTCAGGTCAGTTGCACGCCCGGATTATAGCCAAGGAAGCTTAAATCTCATGTTGATTTATGTGGATTATTCCGAAGGTTTTTTTGTGTGTGTTTTTTCTTTTTCTTTTCTTTTTCTCCTTTGTATTTATCACCCGTGTGTTTTTTTCTTTGTCTATAGTCGATACCAAACAAGCCAGCCGTCCAACCTTTTGTTTTATTCCTTCGTGTCTTGTTTATAAGTGTTGTTTTGTAAATGTTTTTATTAATTGGTTTTGCTTAAAGAAACATAACATTACTTAAGTCTCTTTCTTTGTGATATTTCTAGCAGAACTTACTGTATATATTCAAAGAGGCAAAGCAATTTTTCAGAGGAACAAAAGATTCCGAAGAAGTTATAGGTAACTGGGGCAGTTGCCTGTTAAGGAGTTAGTGGTTAGAGGCAGGCCTAATGACAGGTTTTATTTTCTGCATTTATTTCAATAAATAAATAAAGAGGCAGGGAGCTAATGAAGCCAAGTTTGCATTGGACTTTGCGGGGTAAACAAACCGACTAAATGGGTAACTTGATCATTTCAATATGGCCATTGCAAACAGCCCAGGAAAAAAAATTACCAAGGTAACTTAACCGAGTCCAATGGATAGTTTAACCGGCCACTTTCTGCACAGGTAAACTAACCTGGTAGGCTTGCTGCACAGCCGCAATCTTGTGACACACATGGAAGTGAAATACAACGCATGTATTGGTGATGTTCACACTCATGTTGACGCGATGGTGTACAGAACTCAGAAATTGCACCATTTTGCTTGCGTTGTTTTTCTTACTTTTATTTAGTGTGCTTCTCTGCGACCATTGATCACAAGCTAGGTCTTGTCTTTTGTCACATCGGGTTACAGGTACTGGCATAGCGCCCTCATGTGTATATATTTAGTGAGTCGGTTTATTTCACCATAATCGTCTCGGTTAGGTTACCTTCGTCAAATAATCCAAGTGCGGACACCGGTGAGATTTACCCATTGGAATGTTACCTATGGTCTCGGTTAAATATTAATCCAATGCGAACGCAGCTTTACGTGACCTTATTTTCATGAACCTTGACTTCACATGGTCATTCTCTGTACTAACATTCGTACCTGTACTGACATGCAATCCAACTGTGCATAATATTCTCTGGTGACGCGGGTGACATCATGTGACATTATTTTCAAGTCTCCATTACAGACCCGCTTGCATGTGATGTCACAAGCTCCGCAAACCGTGTGCCGTTGCCGAGGGCATAGGAAGCCCAAGGCATCTCCATTCATTTATCATCATGTCATTTTGCATGACTTCATATCGCTTGCATTTAACAAAAAATATAACGCAATTTAATTCAACATTTCTTTTTCAGATTTCTGATTGCATTTTTTTCATCTGCTTTCATTTTTGGTGTGTGTGTTTCATTGTTTGATAATTGTTCATTCGATAGTGTGTCTGCTTTGTTCATGATGTTCCTCCCTCAATGGGAGACCCAATTTCATAGAGCTGCTTAAACACAAAAAGTAGCTAAGCACAACAAAATTATGCTTACCAGAATAAGATTTCTGGTTAAAATACAATACCATCTGGTGTCCTGCTTATTTTTTGCTTTGCAGACCTTTTTAAAGCAATTTTGTCTGCTTCATAAGAAGCTCTATGAAATTGGGCCAAGGTTTTCAATTTTTTCAATTTTTGGTTTTGTTTACATAGTTCTATATTTTTTAGAACAATTTATTTAATCTGGTTTATCTGCTGCCACCCGGAGGCCCTGAGGGTCTCTCCAATCGGTTGCCAAGGACCGATGTCATGCAGCTTCTGAGCGTCCAAAATTGCTAGGCACATACAAATTTGTGCACCCTTTTCCTTGAAGGTGGACAAGGGCTTATGCTACAAGATGCTCAAGTTGCTCTTCATAGTCACCATGGTCATGTTTTAAGAATGTACTTGCCTAAACCCCGGTGAAGAAGATTAAACGGTTTATCACACCAGGGTCGATTTCACAAAACTCTTCCTAACTTAGGACTATTGTCCTAGGCAATGCTAAGAGATAGGACTAGTTCTAAGTTAGAACCAGTACTTAGGACTAGTCCTATCTCTTAGCATTGCCTAGGACTAGTCCTAAGTTAGGAAGAGTTTTGTGAAATCGACCCCAGGTGGTTGGGGGAAGTACCAAGGGCCTCCCAGAGGGCAAAATTGTGCTATTGATTTGCTAATTTTTTAAGTACTCCACAGCGATAATAGATCATTTGGAATGGACTGGCAAGTATCTCGTATTTTGGGGACAATTTTAGGAACCTTTTGGTTCCAACGTGGCTGTATATTGCTTTAGCATTTGAAGCATTACATTAACTCGACTTAATTGAGACAACCAAACATTTTGACTATGAATACTTAAAATAGAGTCGGAGTACATTTTCAGTCGAGTATCGAGTAAGCTTGCCTTCGACTACAGATTGTTTTTCAGTGGAGTGTTAAGTAAGGACTTTGAGTGCGAGTATTTGGCTAGCTGAGTATGAGTACGAGTACCATCAAAATGTTACTTGAGTAGTACATTGCACTTAAGTAGTACTTGAGTGACCTATACTCAAAGGCTAAAGGTCCTATTCTAGACCACTAGAGGGCGACAAAGCGATGATCTTACATTGTACTTAAGTAGTACTTGAGTAGTACATTGTACTTGAGTAGTACATTGTACTTAGTACTTGAGTAGTACATTGTACTTGAGTAGTACTTGAGTAGTACATTGTACTTGAGTAGTACATTGTACTTAAGTAGTACTTGAGTAGTACATTGTACTTGAGTAATACTTGAGTAATACATTGTACTTGAGTAGTACATTGTACTTAAGTAGTACTTGAGTAGTACATTGTACTTGAGTAGTACATTGTACTTAAGTAGTACTTGAGTAGTACATTGTACTTGAGTAATACTTGAGTAATACATTGTACTTGAGTAGTACATTGTACTTAAGTAGTACTTGAGTAGTACATTGTACTTGAGTAGTACATTGTACTTAAGTAGTACTTGAGTAGTACATTGTACTTAAGTAGTACTTGAGTAGTACATTGTACTTGAGTAGTACATTGTACTTAAGTAGTACTTGAGTAGTACATTGTACTTGAGTAGTACTTGAGTAGTACATTGTACTTGAGTAGTACATTGTACTTAAGTAGTACTTGAGTAGTACATTGTACTTGAGTAATACTTGAGTAATACATTGTACTTGAGTAGTATATTGTACTTAAGTAGTACTTGAGTAGTACATTGTACTTGAGTAGTACATTGTACTTGAGTAGTACTTAAGTAGTACTAGAGTAGTACTCGTGTACAAGTACTCGCGTACAAGTACTACAAACTGCTTAATAGGAATCATGCACTTTTACAGGTCATGATGTTGGAACAAACTTGAGACTTGCGCAGTCTTATTTAACTTCTTGTTTTTTGTGTGTGTGTATTTCCAACTTTAGGTAAGGACCAAGGCACACCTCAAGTGAAAGAGGGAATCCAAACCCTAGGTATCGAGGCAGACCCAGCAGCCGAGGAATCAGAAGGCAGTGACTGGACGCCGTTTGAATGATGACCCCCCCTCCGTGACCTCTAATGCCTCTTTCAAGAACTTTTTTACAATCAGGAATAAAACATCTCTTATTTACTTTCTGTTGGGTCAAAGGCTAAAGGTCCTATTCTGGACCACTAGAGGGCGACAAAGCGATGATCTTACTATTGTATATGAACAGAATGAAATCACGGGTGAATTGGCAGTTGCAATCCAATGGTATGAGTTTTAGTCCCATAGACTACCAATTAAGCCACAAGCCAAACAGTTTCTTGGTTTCAACCAAGTAAACAAAATGAACTCTACCTAATTAGGCAAAAATGCAAATGATAAAAGACTTCTGAAGCGAACAAATGTATCCCCATTATTCCATTTGGGGTAGTTTGAGTGACAAAATTCCATTAGCACCAGGCATTTTCACTAAATGGGTTTCCCGATCAGGAATAGTCAATTTACCCTCATTGGGGGACGACTGTTCCAATTGGGGTAAAAGTATATCCTAATTGGGTAGTTTTGTTGACACAGACCCTGTTCGGGGTAACTATGGGGGTTACAGCTACCCTTACACGTTGGTTTGTTCGTACATGTACACGAAGAGGTCAAAACTGTGGCATCGTCTTGTGGCACACAAACCTAAGGGCTAACACATTCATGTATTCATGGGAATGATTTTGCTATTTGTTATTTTGTAGTTATTTTGTAACTCTTTGAATGGTTGCAGCAAGTATTGATGTTAGGATCGGTTGGTATTATTATTAGGAAGACAAAGTATTCCTGTAATCCCGATGGTCAGTTAGTCAGTCAGTCACACATGTGCACATTGTTGGTAGCATGCACAGGTTTGTCACTACTTCCCTTTTCAATCTGGCATACGTTTCAGTATTCTTTAACTTATATTTCATACTTTCACTGTTCTAAAAAGGCAATATAGATGATACTTTAAGCTATTGTGAAACATCTTTTCAGAAGAAATCAACACAGCAATGCAGAAACTGCCCATGTTTATAGCCACATTCCATAACTTGATTATGATTGGTCGATCCATAGCAACCACCTGTATTGCATGGCCCTTATCAAACCCTGTTCTATCGCGCTGTTCTAACTCTCGTATTGCGCTGTTAAGATACGCGACAAGTTTGCTTGAAGATAAACTCGTTATCACATGCGAGCTCGTGGAATCTGGAAAAATATGGCACGCCCATGTCACGTATAGGATGCAGAAGGGCCTCGTTGAATATGGGACGCAGAAACGCTATATTTTTTCGTATTCCACTCACGCTTGTGTAATAACTCTAAGGTGGCATGGGTGGCTAGTGCCTAAAGCGTTCGTCCTCACCAATGTGACCCAGGTTCGATACCAGGCTAAGGCCATATGTGAGTAGAGTTGTGCGTTGGTTCTCTCCTATGCCTGGAGGGTTTTTCTTCAGGCCCTCCGGTTTTCCTCCCTCCGGAAAAGTCAAACACTGTCGATCTTAGGCTATGCTCTGTGGTCATATATGGGTTGATGTAGCTGGCTGCCTAAGGCGCCCTCGCATGCCTGTGGCTTGTAAACGTTGTAGCCGCATCCTTCACCATTCAGCCTCTCAGCTGCTAGTAAGGATGATTAGCCTCCCAAATTATTACTATTAATATTAGATTTAACTAATATCAGCTGCTTGTTTATTCCACTAACAAACCCATGTTTTGAATCATGACAAACAAAACACTAATTCGTAATTTGATTTCCAAGACGGCAAATATTTGCAATGAGTTGCTTCAAACCCTGAACCCCACAATGAGAGAAAAAAGTGCAGACCATCATGTTTTAACGGTCAGGGAAAATGCTGTTTACTATGCCAGGTTCTTAGTATCCACCACACAGGTAGATTTTATCACTAAACTTACAACCCATTTGAGATTGTCTTTTTTGTTTTTCCTTAAGAGACAGTAGATGTTTTTTTTCTAGATGCCCTTAAGCAAGGATCACCTTCTTCTTCTTCTTGCCATTAAAGTCCTAAAAAAGTCATTGAAAGGTCGACAGTGTGGCCCCCCTTGGGTAAATTCACTCTGTCTTCAGAGTACTTGTTAGCCTCATTCAAGGTAAATTTACATAAAACATCTGGTTCGCCCTCCGCTACATGTGCTGTTCAGTAAACCCTTAAAGGAACATTACAGAATTGGTAAGAAAAGAACTTGTAAAATATACTTTTTTATCACAGATTTACATAAAACTTACACGGTCTAATGATGATGTAGTAGAAAACATCCCCTGAAATATTTCTGTCTGAAATGCCATATTTGATGAGAAATGACTAAACTAATTTTCCGATTGGAGTTTATCGCTCAGTGAGCGTTTTATTCATTTGTTGACTCTATATGGTTTCATGCAAATGTGTAATCGGTTTTTCACTATTTTCTCGTGACCCAGATGGCCGATCGATCTCAAACTTCTACAGGTTGTCAGTTTATGTATATGGTGGATTACATAAAGTGCTTACATGCCAGCAACTGTTTTGTTAGCAAAAACCAATTCTGTAATGTTCCTTTAAATTGTCAAAATTTATTGCAGTATCAAGCTGCTACAAAAAGAGGACAAAGTCATGACCATGGGAAATAAGGTATTCATCTTTACACTACACTTTGTGGGATGTGGATGAGGAGATAAGTGTAGTAAGTGAAAGACGGACAGCTATTGTCGGCCTCCGTCGAATTGGCTCCTTACTGATTAAACACAAACATTTTATTGGCCGACCTTGATTTTGTTGTTTCAATTACAATATATATGTGCAAAAATTCAATAGCCATTTTCTTTTTTTTTTCTTCTTTCTTGTTGACGTTCGTCTATGATTAGATTGAATCATTGCTTTATTTTATATACCATGTTCTTTTTGCAATTTGATTCTGTGAAGGAACCTAGTTATCGGTCTTGTGCGTTAAGTTGTTCTGATGTTTTATAAAAAAAGAAACTCAATGTGCTGGATGTGATGAACAAGAATAAGAAAATAATATTTTTGTGTTAATTCAATATTTTAAATCTAGCCAATATATACTGAAGATTTCTATTGTATATACTGAATATTCTAAATCGATGTGTATGAAGTAGCGTTAGCTATGTTCATTTTCGGGGAAAAAATGGTTTAGTCTGCCAAATATTGAAAGAAATTATAAAGAAGGGTAGATTTTGTAAAGAAAAAATTAACTATTTATAAATAAAGCGGGCTCTTTAGGCTTGGCTGCCTTGGTAATGGTTTGCAACAGTTGCAGATAGAGTTTTCAGCGGTGTTTACGCATGATTTAGAATTGAGAGATATGCTAGATAGATGCACTTAGAGGGGAACCACTTAGGGAACCAGGGAATGGCTTCAACACCTCACAGAAAAAAAATACTGCATGACTCTCTGCTAATGTATATGTAGGTGCTCACAAGAGATACACATGTACATGCAGCATTTTTGTTTTTCTTTTGGCTTTTTTTCAATGCGTTAGAGTATTCCATGCTTCCAACGTTAAGCTGTCATTTTGGAAGTACTTTTAGTAGATGACTTGATATAAATAACAGAAAAATTGTTATCTGATCAAAAATTGTCAAGTCAAAGTGGACTTTTATTTATTTAGGCATCTGGGATTTTGTATTCGCATCAGTTTGTAGCTGTACTAATGTCAAAAGTGTAATATCTTGTTTGCGTGCAGTGACCTTATGGTGATGCTCACAGTATTTTGAAAATGTAGGCACATGGTCGAAAGCCTTGCGCTGCCCTAGCCGAAACAATCAAGCCAATCGATTTGTGCTAACCACATGTTTTACATTTGCGTAAAAGGTTGCATTAAGTGTTGTCAGTCGCATACAGCTTTGGCACACAGTGAGAAATAACTGCAGGCAACCATCCGGAAAGCTTGGAAGTAAAAAACGACATGCGGTCAGCCTTGACTTGGTCACTTCTGGCTAAATTAGACAGCCCCCCAAATGCAGTCAGCGTCTTCTTTTTGTGGGTTAATCGTTTCCCCTACTAGGGAAACCACAGGTACCTTTTCAATGTTACGGTCAATAATTTTTTTTCTTCGCAATTACAGCACCGACCGCTAATGGGTGGGGAGGGACGTATTTTTGTTAAGTCAATCTGCTGGTTGCTCTCCTGTTAAAAAAAAACAGAATTATCATATATTCTGTCACCATCAACCTATTAAAAACAAATGGCTGTGTTGTTTAATGTAAAAAAGGTTTCTTTATCAGTTATTTGTCGCTTGTGATGGAGTTTATGGACACCTTGATACAAAAACAAGAATTCTGTGGTAATGCTAGACTAATTTTCTCATATAATTTGAATTGTTTTGAGTGTAGAATTCAATTGAATCCGTTTGTGTGAATTTACTTGTTGTTTTTCATAACATGACTCACTATTATTTGTCAGTCTGTTTGTACTCCATATATTTGTTCATGTAATTTGTTGAGGAATTGTTGTGGTCTGTAGGAAGGTTTGAAAACCATTTTAATCGTGAACCTCATTGTTTGGTCCTTTCCTTGGTGTGGTTACATTTTTTTCTGTTTGTCAGTTGGTAGTCAAATTATTTAATGCCGTTTGATAGTACAGACATTCTTGTTATTAAATGATAGCTATATTTTAGAGATTTGTGAAAGAAATTTTATAATGTGAAAGATGTGGACGCAACTACCAATGGAGACCTTGAGCTTTTCTCAAGCTTCCACTAATTAGGCTCTGTCTGTCAAGTTGAAATGTTATTCTTGAAAGAATTCTGCTAAATATGAAAGTCCAAGACTTTGGACGGCCCCCTTTGAATCTACAGACAAGGGGTCAACATATAGGGCTAGAAAACATGCCATTCCTTGAAATTTGACAATTTTTTGGTAACACTAGAGGGAGCCAGACTTGTTTTATTTGAAACCTTGGGATAATTAAGTATGATGACTTTTTTTCATCGGGAGTTTTATGTCAGCCTAACTGGTAGTTAAGTACAGCATTACCTGAAATACTGCCCTCGTGCAGTTTGTTTAATTTTTACAATCGGGAAGTTATAGGGCGTGACAGCCAATTAGTGCAGCTGATGCAGACAAGTCTCTTGAATACCAGGTCCCAATTACACAGAGCTGCTTAAACAGCAAATATTGCTTAACTGTTTTTTGCTAAGCAAAAGAAGCACTACTTCTGGCTCAAAGGCGATTGTGTGTAATTTTACTGACAAATCACCCATTTTAGCCTTTAAAAGCATTTCTTGTGACAGAAAACGTTAATTCTGTTAAGACCTCAAGTCTTTAAGAGAGTATGTAAAAGCCACGCTCAATTATCAAACATTTCTTGCATACATCATCCAAAGACAAAACTGGTCCGTTGCAACTCCTATGGGCTTCTGGTAATCAGTGGAGCCAGTTTGTGTGAAATGGGCGTAGCTTCCAGTGAAATTACGTCACACTTACAAAAAAGGACCAATTTAATAGAGCTGCTTAAGTACAAAAATATTTTGCTCACCAGTATAAGGTTACCAGCCAAAATACCATATCACACATACCATTTGTGAATTATTTTCATATCATTTTTTCGCAAATAGAAACTTTGTAAGCAAACTTTTCTGCTTAGGTGGCTCTTGGGCTCAGGATAGTGTGTTAAATGGAAATTAAAAGATACTTTTAGGTGGAAGTTTGTTCGTCCAAAAACCTTTTCTGCTTAAGCGGCTCTTGGTCTCAGGATAGTGTGTTAATTTGAAATTAAAAGATAGGTGGAAGTTTATTCATCCTTCCAAAAACCAAATGGTGTACTTTCCTTCAAAATTTTGGAAAGGTACATGGTTTTGTTTGTATCGGTGATAAAACAACATTAACAAAAATGACAACTCATTATATCATGCCAAGTTAATTGCTTCCAGTTTTCTAAATTTTTTTGAAACACCAAGTTTAATGTCATCAGCTTTGCAATTGACTTTTAGCATTAAAAAAAGTTGTTATTTCGGTGCAGCAAGATCGTAACTCCATTGTGCGACAAAGTCTTATCCCACGCTCGGTGCAGAATTTTGTATCTCAGGGTCCATTGACTTTGTGTTTACATCCGGGTTATTTCAAGCGAGATATGACCTTTTGACATTCTAAACGTGGTGTTTCAGGTCAACTCTACTTTTGGAGGTACGACCTTGTTGCACTGGCACAACGAAATATACATGCAGAAATTGCTTGCAATGTGTAACTTACATACATCATTGAAGTATTTTATGTTTCCCACTTTTATAACAACCTAAAGCCAAGAAAATGAGGTTGTTTTGTGTTTTTAATTTAGCTTTTAAAAAAGTGAAATTATTGTCTGAAATAATTCATAGTTTTTATCTTAGTAAATGAAGACATGCTGTGTAAGGTACATTTTGTTCTTCTGTTTAAAACATTTTGTTTTTTTAAGTATAAATTATTTGTTACTTTTTTCTGATTTTAAACTCTTTATGTAGCAAACTCAATATTGTCAGACTGAGGCTGGAAGGAGCTTGGACGGTCAAGGGCCCAATTTCATAGAGCTGCTTAAGCAGAAAATATTACTTAAAAATCGTCTGCTAAGCAGAAATGGGCAGGATACCATACACAAATTGTACATGTGACATTGCAGTTTGGCTGGTAACCTTATTCCGGTAAGCATAATTTTGTTGTGCTTAGCTACTTTTTGTGCTTAAGCAGCTCTATGAAATTGGGCCCAGGTTCTAAGACATAAGATTTAGAGCTTTGTTCACTATTGTGTACAGATAGGTTGCAATGTGACAAAAATCGGCCATCTTTACGGGCATTTTGGAACACACAGTCATGTGTTTCGCGCATGCAGCACGCGCGCATTTCACAAAACTCGGTGCACAATTGGTTAGTGAACAACGGGGCTGCGTAAATAGTTTGAGCGCTTGACGCGCCTGCAAGCCAAAATGCAATTTGCCCGTAAAGATGGCGTCTATTGGGAACTGTCTATAGGGGCCAACAGGGAACCTGACATTGATAGTCGCATTGTGGTGTTGGGCAGAGTTATACTTTAAAATCTTGCACAATTATCCAGCTTTTGATTAGACATAAAACTGTTGATTATGTTTGATGAAGCCAAATAAAAATGTCAAATTTGAGACGAAACAGTTTTTGGGGGGTCGAGCCATTTTTTGTATGGATCAGGCATGCAACTTTTCACCGGGGCCCAATTTCATGGCACTGCTTAACGCGGAATTCTGTTGCTTATGGTGCATGCTCTTTTCAGGGCACCGTAAGCGCGGAAATCTGTGGTAAGCATTGCCATGAAATTGGGCCCTGATAAGCTGATTTACTTGTTTCCTTTTCTTTCTCAGCTGTGCTATTGAAACTTCAAAAACACAGTACAAAGTCTTGCTGTGTCCGGGCAACTTCCTCTTTTTTTTTCCTTCTTTTTTTTTACAAACCGCAGTTGCAACTTGTTGGTCAGAAGCCCTGTTCATCTGCAAAGGATGGACCAACAATTGTATTTGACATGGCCGTTGTCATGATGCTATTTAACAAAGGTCTGCGATTTCTCATGATTTTATGGTTTATTTCCTTGATCCTTCAAATTTTCTTGAAAGAATGGAAAGCAATCATCAAAGGGAGTCCACATCGTGTTCCAACCAGTAATTTTGTGGTTGTCATGGTAATGCATGTGTCCCAACATGTAGTTTTGTTTTTCTGGTGATGCAATTAGTCTGCAAACCTCCTGAATTGTAACAATAGACCTTTCCATTGTTGATAGACAAACCGCGCTGGTTGGCATGGACAGCTGAATGTTGGCAAAACATTCAATCGTGTTAACAGACAATGTGACCAAATTCATCACTTTTGCAAATTGTTATTTGACACAAATACATCCCATGGTTAGTTGCCTTGTTTCCAACAAATTCAACAGTGTTTTTGAATATTTGTGTAACATTGTTACAAACTGTGGCTATCCGTTTTTGCTTTGCATTTATGGCTTTCTATAGTTTTCCAACCTTGGTTGGCAAAAAACTTGGGCTGTGACGTTGCAATAGAAAGGTCTATAAGTGGGGAAACCAGGCCAGCAAGCCATTTTCAGGAATTTTCACATTCAGCAAAACTCATCCCTGATTATACACTATACATAAAACACATGTTAGTGTTAAAATGGTTGTAACCAGGTTCAGTGTAAATTTGTGAAATTGTTCGATTTATATTTTTAGATTCTTTAATGAAAATGCTGATACTTGTGATTAGCAACAATTACATCACTTCTAAATCATATACTCATTGCATTTTTTTTATTAATTTCAAACCTATCAGTACATCAATTTTGTTGACACAAAATAATCTTGCATTAAAAAATCAAATTTTAAACAAACTTTATGTTGCATTGCAAAGTTTCACACTGAAAAGTGCACTTTAAAAAAAACTTATTAGGCATTTGCTTTTTTATTCTCATGCTAGTTTGAAAAACTATTTAATTTAAAAAGTTCTACGCCAAGTTGTATTATCCCCAAATGAACAATGAGTCATTATAGAATGTTTATGACCATCGCAAGAAATAAGAAATAGTACAGGGTTTCTATCAGTGTGCAACCATGCAAAAAACATGCCACTGATTTTGCCATTTTGGTGATGACCTTATCATAAGAAAAGTGCTCAGGATTCATGAATTATGCGAATGTTTCTAGGCTCCAAATGTGAGTAGTTAAATGCAGGGTCATAGATTGATTTTTGTCAACTTAGTGCTGATTTATAGGCAAAAACATAGAGAAAGATGCAATTAAAGTCACATTTGAAAGTTTCAGCTGAATACAGTGTCTACTTGCTGAGAAAACAACAAAAAACTGTTACGATATTTTCAAAAGATTGTCGAATCCATCCACGTTTAGTGAGGTGACAATGGGCACCAACCGCATCTCTGGCCAAAACATTCGCGAACGGATACCTACCCTCAGAAATCTGAGAAACAATTCATGCATAAATCAATTCTCAGATTCAAATGTAAAATTGGGTGTAAAACTATTTAAATTCAAAGGGAATTCTTTCTCAAAATAGTTTATACCATCAACAGCTGCAGCGCTTCTCACCAAGTAAGTTTTTATGGTCATCACTTTTTTTAGTGTTTACCACTGTACGACCCTACCTTTAAACATGGCGCAAAAGACAGGTTTTATTCTTTCTTATTTTTGCTTCTTTTTTCCCCCCACTGTTATTGGCTTAATGTCATTTCATATTGGATTCAGTTCGCTACATAATAACTCAAGTAACTTGGGATCTGAGTACGGAGGGACATGAGTCCCAATACGGCTGTTCCAACACTACAATACACCAAAGCAATCATCAAAATGTTTGCATACTAAAATAAAATTCCTTTTGATAATTCCTGCATGTTGTCAAGAAATATACAAACTTGCTGAGTATTTCACTACAAAATATGTTATGATTTATATTGCTTATGATACAGTAACACCCTTGATGTATAAACTATAACTCTTGCTTCTAAAAGCAAAGAACCTTTCCAACCCAACTGAAATTCTGAGTCAATTCAATTAGTTTTTACATCATTATCAAAGATTTTCCTCAATGTGTATCTTTATAAAGTAAGTGCATCCTCCCCCCCCCTCCCCCGCAGCTAAATCTAAAATTATGCCTGCCCGATAGAAAGTTGTCTGCTTAGAACTAAGTTCATTGTGAAAAATTACATTCAAATCCAGGTTTGTCCACGTTGTAATGACAGATGACAAGAAAAAGGTTAACGAACTCGCCCTTATTAGCATGACCTTCTAACTTTGAATGGCAAGTAGTGACCTTTCACTGAACTTGAAAAGTCTCACAATTTAATATTTGACCTTTCGACCCTGTGAGAAGTATACTTGTTAACAGTTTATCATTTTTATTTAAAGATTAGTCAAATGCTCTATGACCTTTGATTCCTGACAGTTTGGTTATGGATGCCGTGACTGTTTTTTTATTTGTTTATTTTTTATTCACATGATCTGTCTTCCCCCCCCCCTGTAAAACCTGGGAACCTATACTAAAAAGGAAAGACCCTTAAAATATTTGACATTCTTCTAAATTCAGCATAGGTTCCAGTAGTTTATAACAATAATACATTTATATAGTACCCTTATCAGCAAATTTTGGCACTCATGGCACGTTGCATCATTACCCTGGTCACTGGACCATTTATTTCATTTCAGCTAAATGGGGTCTACGCAGCCTGTGATGTCAACTATGTAGCACATAATCAATCACATGATCCATGTATGCCCTCACTGGTAACCATCAACCCCTGGGTACAGACCTGGTACTGAGCTGGTTGGCATGGACGGCCCGAATGTTAGCAAAACAGTCGGTGTTAACTGATAAATACGACAAAATTCAACACTTCAAAATTGCAAACTTTCAATTAAAAAGAATATTCCAGTATCATTATCTTATTATAGTTATTAAAAAGAAAATCTAAGTTTACCAGAACGCTCATCATAGTCAACACTGATTTTGTCGCACTGGGTGTCATCTATTTTCTATTATGTAACCACCACCCCCTTAAAAACAACCATCCCTTTACTTGATTCTAACAATGCCGGCCATAAATGTTCCTTAATTCTTGAGCTTCGTCGGCTAGAGCTGGATGTCCTCTGGTGGACTGATGGATCGAAGGACCGAAGCTCAAAGTCAATGACGTAAGGGGATTGCTGAATGGAAAGCTTCCAGGCGATGCTGACGCAGCTTAGTACGAATTTCTTCAAGGGAGGTGAGCCCTCTAGGATGTTGTAGTCTTCAGACAAATCGTACACCTGGTCCAGAACGTCCTGTGGAAAATAAAAAACTTTTTATTCCCAACACAGCGCAAATAAAGTAGGATTTTTAAAGTACCCTCTGCTGCCGCTTCCCAGGTTGTGTCATAAACTTAGGTGTGTGATACCTGGCTATAAAGGCAGTGACAGGTTGAATGGCTTATGACTGGCACCACTGAGCAAAGATATTGACAAAAAAGAGGAGACTGTCGACAAAGGACTTGATGGCTCAGTTGGTAGAGCGTCGGCACGTTAGAGGGATCACATAATTTGTTCAACCTCATACTAAGGAATAAAAAAAGAACACATTGGCTGTCATTGTGTTCCTAAGATGGACGATTTTCAAGGGGAGACGCTTCTTAGGGTATCATTACTTGTATTTGCTTTCACATGTTTTACTATTCATTTTGGTTGCATGGGTACAATCCCTGACCTAACACCGTTTAAAAGGTTTGTAGCATTTGAAAGGCAAACTGTGAATTGCAAATTTGACATAAACACACTCGTCTTAGGTAAGAATGAGTCCATGGCGTTTAGATCACGTGAATGCAAATTTGTCGAGCAATTGAAATAACCAAGTGAGAATTTCGCATAAAAAAGGTTAGCAAAAGGCTAAAAGTTCAACACAATAAATTGCACCACTTGCCGATACCCGTGCGATTCTGTCACTGCATCAATGAAGTGTCTGTGTAAATAGGTTTTGAGGGTGGATCAACGGAGAATATATTTAGACAGAATAGCTTACGGCTATCATCGGGGAGAGGTCAAAAGCATTGCCCATCTTGCGGAGGTGTTGGAGTAATTCCACTTGCGACTTGTTGTCCGGCGGGATGTCAATGGTGTAGCTGCTCACACTCTCTTCATCATCCGTGGGTAGCTGTTGCATGCGTGCCTTGGCCATGTGCAACTCGTGTATGGTGATCTGGGCACTGCGGAAAGCAAACTGCAAAACAGAGAAGACAAACAGCAATTCAACAAATGATTTTCAAGAAACACAGACTAATGGAAGAGTAAAATATATTATCAAGCAGTTTGCGGGTACTTAGATGGGGAAACCATCATTTAATACACTAATTGGAGAAAGATTGTTGGTGCAAGTGTTGCTGAGATTGGAATGGTACGTTATAAGCTCCTTGCACCCAAAAACCCTTGCAGAGCAATGTTCTGAAAATTGCAACTGCAGCACATAGTTTAAGCATCCTACTGGCCACCTGGTATGTGGCCCTCTAGTGGCGGGCAATAATGAATTACCATGAGCAGTGGTCAGAAAAGGCGCCCCCCAGGGATTATTACTTTAGTAAGAAGGAGTCGATGGTTCTTCAAAGGCAAAATCACATTTGATTTTTTCCCATGAATTAGGGTTCAATAGGATTCCACAATAGGGCCAAAATAGTGGTGTGTTTTTGTGTCATCGCAAGGTTGACCTGAACTGGCGGCTTTATGTTAACTCTGTAATTGACCTTTTATTTGATTGTTAGAACTCAGAAAAAAATACAATAACATTAATTGCAATGTTGTTGATATCAAGACCAATATTTCTTTAAAGTGTATACCTTCTCTTTGTGTTTGGAGGTAAACTTTGTTTGCAGCAAGCAATCAAAGCCCAGGCACAGGTGTAAATAAAAGGCGTTGTAACAATTGTACCTCGCATATTTCTTGGGATAATTTTCTTAATTTTAAAGGTTGATTTTTTAAAAGATTATAACATTTCTGTGCTTGGAAATGTGCATAGGCATAGAACTTTGCGAATAGTATGAGTCTGTCTGCTTTGGGCTTGTATTTTTATGTTTCTCAAAAAATGGAGAAAAACTAACAGGAAACATACCACAATAACTGAGAAAAGTATAGCATCCTTGTTCTGGGCATCAATGGTCAGACCAGTCCATGCTATGGCTCTCTGCTCTGAGTAGAGTTTGTCATACGCAAACAGCAAGTCTCCTGTAATGTGTCTTATGTGGTTCTTGGGCAAGTGTCGATTGACGTTAGTGGTTTGCGGGGAGCGCTGGTGGGACCCTGTTCCAATCTGTTTGATGAGACTGGCCGACTTGAGCTTGAGTGCGGGGGAGGAAGTCTGTTCAATAGCTGCTGGTTGAAGCCCAGCTGGCACGACAGAGGCTTCTATTTCCTTAGCTGTGGGAGGCTTTATTTGTACTTTTTTAGGTACCTCTGACTTGGCATCAGCCGAGGGAGGCTTTACTTGTACTTTTTTAGGTACCTCTGACTTGGCATCAGCCGAGGGAGGCTTTACTTGTACTTTTTTAGGCACCTCTGACTTGGCGTCAGCCGAGGGAGGCTTTACTTGTACTTTTTTAGGCACCTCTGACTTGGCGTCAGCTGAGGGAGGCTTTA
Organism: Pycnopodia helianthoides; assembly: GCA_032158295.1. Taxonomy (NCBI): domain Eukaryota; kingdom Metazoa; phylum Echinodermata; class Asteroidea; order Forcipulatida; family Asteriidae; genus Pycnopodia; species Pycnopodia helianthoides. The sequence continues at coordinate 16,543,932 of CM063254.1, read as the reverse complement.
CTTGTACTTTTTTAGGCACCTCTGACTTGGCATCAGCCGAGGGAGGCTTTACTTGTACTTTTTTAGGTACCTCTGACTCGACGTTGTCGTTACTTGTCTTTTGGACAGGGACCTCCTGTTTTGGAACAGTCTTTATTGGTCCATTTTTAGAGGATGTATCACCCAGAGAGGGATTTGTTTGAATCGCAGTGGGAGGGATCGCTGCAGGCTGTTTTTCTGTGGAAGGTTCCTCATGTTGGACAACAACTTCTGCTGCAGATTCTTGTTGAGCAATGGGGACTGGCTTTTCCTCTTTGAGTTGTCCTGGCTTATCATCGATGGAGTCCTTCAACTCACTGTCTTTTAGCTCTGTACTTTCTTTCTGTTGTGGCTCCACTGAATCCACAACTTTCACAGACTTGTCCTCGGCAGGTTTCTGCTCGCCTTCTTTCAAGGACTGTAAATTGGCTGTTGCAGGAAAGGCCTCTTCGGGGGTCGACATGAACTGCCTTTCAAAGGGTTCCCTCCGCTGTTGGACACTGGACTCTTCTAGTACCCAGAGGGATTTATGCGGGACAGGTGGGCTCACGCTTTCAGTTCCCTGCTTCTCCAGGACAGCCACTTGCTGTTCCACAAACGATGGGGATGATGATCTCCTCCTCATTGTAGATCGATCAGGTGGACATAGAGTTGAAGCTGTTTCACTGTGCTTGCCTTCCTCTGAGGGCGGTCCACCTTGATCTGAAGGTAACAGCTCGGTGTTTGATAGTCCTGTTTGTAGGACAATTGCAGGTGATTTGTCTGTCTTGAGGTCAGGGGAAGAAGCCCTATAGGAAAGAACAAGATCATGATATCAATATAAATGTATCACACCAAATTAAATCACAGCATCTGGCTGTCAGGAAAACCCAAAGTACTTCAGTTGATACATCCTCTACCTTTGATTCCATGGCTTCATGTGAAAACCTGACTTTAAAAGTTGCAATTAGTTATGACAGGACAGGAGAATAATTCATCTGTCACACCGCGAACTTACATATGGTGCACCACAGCCAAAACTCTGCGTTTGAAGAAAATCGCGGTTGAAGTTTAACTTTTTTCAAAACTGCTGTTTTGGTGACTGCTTATTTTTCATATTTTTTATCTAATATTTTGTTATTTAAAGCTGACTTCTTCTCAGTACAGAACTGGCGATTTGTTTTCAATCTTGCAACTGCTTTGATGAGCTATTAAATTAATTCCTACACACATCGTATGTCATTTTGTGAAAAAAACAACAAGAAGATATGGACGCAGAGCCTTGTGTACAAACCAATGCATTTGTTGCTTTGTGAAAATGCGTGTTTGGCACTGTGCCTGGGCTATGTGTATACAAAAGTGGTATCACGATACGTCACTTTGTAGAAACACAAAATGGTAAAGTCGGTCATGCTAATTAGTGTAATTACAAAACTATTTTGTGATTTTTAACCCATACGTCAATTCGTGAAAATGGTGAAAATTGAATTGTACGTCTTTGAATTGTACGTGTTCGTTACCGTTGTAATGATGGAGTTACACTGAGATACTTTTGCCCAAAGACATTTTGAAGAAAAAAAACCTTACCCTTTTGCAACAGCTTTTTCTTGTGCCTCTTTAAGTCTCTGCATCTCAATGGAATTCCCCTGCAGCTGTTTGATGAGTCGCTCGTTCTCCAGGCTCAATTCCGCTTCGAGTTTTGTCAACTGAGTAGAATCTAGCTGCTCCAGGTCGGGCGGGAGCTTGAATACCGTGGTGTCATCTAATGTGCTGTCTTTGCCCTTTGACCTCTTTCCTTTGCCCTTGATTTTAGCATACAGTGGATCTGGATTGGGTGCTGCTGATGCCTCAGCTTTAGTTGAGTCTTTAGTTGAGTCTTTAGTTGAGTCTTTAGTTGAGTCTTTAGTTGAGTCTTTAGTTGAGTCTTTGTCTGTGCTGCTTGGAGGCTGGGTCTTGAACTTGAGTGTTGCATAGGTCGGGTCTTTAGTTGAGTCTTTAGTTGAGTCTTTAGTTGAGTCTTTAGTTGAGTCTTTGTCTGTGCTGCTTGGAAGCTGGGTCTTGAACTTGAGTGTTGCATAGGTCGGGTCTATATCGTCATCTTTTGCATCATCCACTAGAAAAGCAAGAATGCTATCTTTGTTTAGTTCATTATTTACACTTTGATAACGGAACATATTGCGTACGACACGCTCAACTAATGATGCGCTGTGTGTGTGCATGTGTACAAACACACACATTACATCAACACGTATTCTGACCTCTAACACATGCTATAAAACAGCCTTTTCCATTGGATATAATCTACTGTCCTGTAAAATGGCAACTAGTTGTGATAACCAATCATCATTCATGTTACACGAACGGAAAGAGAAAATATTTCGCTTCCACCAAGAAGCTGTTTGATCAGAGAATCAGACAGGTGAAATTTTTCTTTGTTTAACCAAAAAGTCATTAAGAAATCCAGTCATTTTTTAAGAAAAATTGATTTTGGATTCCCCTTTAATTCAATTTGCCTGAAAGACTATCTAATACGCTGTATAACACACAGAAACCCTAAAACAAAACATGTAACACCTCATTGCATTTTTCTCAAAATCATTCAAACTTTTTTTGAGAGGGTTATATCAGAGTTTGTTTTCAACTAGCCTTTAATCCCCATGAAGTATGCTAATTACAATCATGCATGCGTACATACTATATTGGTTGGCAAACGCCGTAGAGTTGTGCACTAGGCAGACACACAAACGTGTATGCGTCACCCCACCATCAATGCTATTTTCTACACCTTGTAATACTCATCTTGCTTACTTTGGGAACTAATAGACGGTGTCTTTTCTCCGCCGAAGTAGTGTTTTCTCAAGACAGAAGGGGAGACCGAAGAATCTCTGCTCCTTGGCTGGCTTATCCCTCGTTTTTCCAGCTGGCGTCTCCCAACAGCTATTAAAATACAAGAGTAGGAGTTTGTTGTAGAACATGTTTTAAGAATTGAAGCTCAGATCGGCCCCCGCTATTACGATCTTTTTATTTATTTTGAATGTTTACAGTCTGACTGTAAGGACACTGGGCATCATAGTGTTAGCCAGAGGGGTGTCTGGGTGTCTTTTGGACACCCTTTTCTAAAATTTTGACACGCTGTTTTTATCTTTCCTTTACATGTAAATGTAATGTACGTGAGCAATTTGGACACCCCATTGCTCAAGTTTCCAGCAAATTTTGACACCCTTTTACCAAATCCTGGCTAAAACCTTGTTGGGCATCAATCCAGACGTACTCTCTGAATGTGAAATATCACAGTAAACTTTTGTAAATCGTACAGAACTTTAGTACCATTGTAACACTTTGAAATAAGTCTGGTAAAAAAATAATCAAAGTGTAAACCTCCTGAAAGGATCAACTACAAAATCACCTGGGGATGAAGCAGACATTTTGCGGATCCTTGAAAGCATCTGCTGCAGTTCTGCACTCTCCTCCACGCTTTCCCTTCTGGGTCTGGAGATCACGATGGGATCCATGGAGCTGCTGCGCGTTGGCTTCTTCTGCTCGGCCTCGTTGCTACTGCTGCTAGACACCGCGGCTTGATGAGCCGATGGAGACGATTCCAATGAGTGGCTGCGTTTGTGGTGGTTCCACCAGCGAGATCGCTTCTCTGTGAGCAGGCTGACGGGCTTCTCATGGTGGTTTAAAGTTGGTGCACAGATTTGCTCAATCGATGGGCCTTCTTTGACACGATTAGCTGCTGAGATTATTTCTAAATGAAGAATCGGTTACACCCAAAAAATTACTTATTGTTGTTATTTACATTTTTCATGTTAATAAATAGTCTATTATTATCTGCAATTAAATCAACATTGTGGAAGTATATCAAATGAGTTGAGCTGAACATTAGGGGATCAGGTTGGGTTAGTGGTTCCCTGCCTTTCACCTCTACGAACCCCAGTTCAAATCCCACCTCGGAACAGAGCCTCGCATATTGTGGGTTGGGTTTTCAGTCTCTACCCGATTGCGTGGATTTTCCCCCATTTGAAAAACTCCTTTGAAAATTTGCCACTATTTATAACAAGTAAAGAAATTGAATTTCTTAGTTTAGCTTTGCTTCTGCTATTGATAATCAAACTTCTAGTAGGCGAATAACAAAGGGGTGCTAAATTGGTCTGAACTAATAGTAAACTCCATGTTCTTTTTATAAGAACCACAAATAATGCTGTTTTTTCCTGGGGTATCTTTTGGTCCTAAGGCCTATTGTCCGTTTATAAGCTACTTTTGTTGTCTACGTCTTGTAAACAAAATCTCTTTTCAAAAAACTTCAAAGTCATCTTGAAAATAACTATGAAAATAGCCTGAAGGCGGTTTTTAAGAATTTTGTTTTAACATACCAGAAAAAATAAAAATGAATTATAAATAATCAGTTGTAGTATATGTTGATTTTGCGACAGGGACGAGGAAGAATGGTTGGTTTTTGCCCTTACACCAGTGCTTAATACGCATCACTGTAAGGGCAAAAACCAAACAATATTATAGGTATTGTACACTTTTGGTAACAGATCAAAATCAGTGTCCACATTTTGTGTGATTCAACATATGCATGAACAAACAAACCTGTGAAAGTTTGAGCTCAATTGGTCATCGAGGTCACGAGAAAATAGTAAAAAGAGATCTTATGTGTTTTCTGTTTTTTCAAATTATCGCGCGCGATAATTACTATTGTTTTACTCGTTTCTCAGAAACGATAGCATTTTAGGCAGAAATATTTTAAGGAACCCTTTCTACCATTACTTACTTTAAATCATGTAAGTTATGTGTGAATCTGTGGACATTGTGTTTTTCGATCTTACCAGTAGTGTACAGGGCCTTTAAGCAGTTGCACATAACAATACTGATAAAAATTCAAGCTATTCAGGGCTCCAATTTTACACTGGACCACTGGCCCGAGACCAGTGATTTTAGCATCAGGCCAGTAAACTCATGTCCGGACAAGTCCGGGAGTCTTGTGTTTGTGTTCAAATGTTGACTCTCAGTCTGATAAATACAACTCTGTTGATAATCGAAGACTAAATACCCATAATTTACAAATGAGAGCAATCTTCTGTTAGTGCTTTTTCAAATTCAAACAGTTCAATTAGTAACATGTGTAAGCATTTTTTCTTCTTACTTCAATTCTGGTCTTGTACTCAAAATTCAGGTCCAGCAAATATTTTGACCTGCGATCTTGTGGGTTTTCCCCGAAAATTCTAGCCCTGCTGTTTTAAAATCCTTTATTCAGAATCACATTTCTAGAAAGCCTATAGTCATTCTAAACATTTGCAACAAATGCTATTACCCGAGCAAAACATGTTCCCACGGTTGCCGCAACATTCAAAAATGGTTGTGGGGGTCTCCAAAGCTAGCTTCACAATGTAGAATTGCAAAACAAATTTGACGTACACAACAAAAAAATTCAGCAGTGCGCAACAATCAAGGACAGGGTTGCCGGTCCATCAAATAATGCACAGTAGAAGGATATTGGCTGGCGAGGCATCTGACTGTGGTGAGTGCGGTCAAAAGAATTAGGGAATGCTAAAAAGCAATTTTACAATGGACTACCTTCACAATGACGTCTACCTTCCCTCAAATGCACCACAATTGCGTGAGAAAATTTGTTTGTCAAGTTGGAATTTGTTTATGCGTCAGTTGCGTGGAAGCACACACATAATGATGGAGTCTTGAGTTTTCAAATGCTTGAAATGTCACTGTTTTGTTGACATTAAACAATACCTATTATAAAACTGTCAGCCCAGATGTCAAACTTGATTACTACCAAAGTATATCCCTAAAGCCTGAAACTACACAATGAAGCATGGAAGAGTACTACATGAAGATAGAGAAAAGATACATAGAAAAACAACAACAAAGAAAAGAAAAAAACAGTGACAGCGGCGTAGCCAAGGGGGGGCCTGGGGACCCTCCTCAACAAATTTCCAGTACCCCCCAGGTGCTCACAAAAAAAAACCCTCATTTTCCAATAAATCTTTTTGAAAATAGAAAAAATCTACAAGTCTTTGAAAAGGTTAAAATGATGTAAAATGCCACTGTGTTTGATACCCTTCAACTTTTGTCAAAATCCAAAAACATTCAATGATGTCACGTTCAATGATCTGTACAGATTTGTAAAGAGAGTGTTTAGGTCATCCATGAATTTCGATGATATCAATCAAAACGGAATTGAATTTGACCTTTTGACTGGCGCATTCTTCTGTGGAATGTACATACCCATTTGTTTTTGATGTCCAGTGACATTATGTTTCAAATTTCGCTCTGAAAGCGTATAAAATAAAATGACATTTTACACCATTTTAACGACAGGTTAGAGACTTGCAATTTTTTCCCCACTTTCATTAGGACTCTATCTATTGGAAGTTGAGCGCATCACAAAACAGAATTTGACCTTGGAGCTTCTCCTTAAAGCGGTTCAGCAAACTTCAAAAATAAGACTCCCAAGCCAAATCAGATGCAGTTCTTTATGCTTTCATTTATTGTCCATTGAACTTGTTTGAAAGTCACAGATTAGCCACACCTCAAATATGGAGCACAGAGTTCAATCTGGTGGTTGTAATATTTACTTAGAAAGTAACCCCTTTGTTATTTTCCCCAGTACTCTTAAGGGAAAGTGGTCGAATTGTTAAAGGGTTATTATCTGGCACAATAAGCCGGATAATAGAGTTCTGGACTAAGGGTCGTAGGAGTGACTTCACGGTTGAATTTCAAAAAATCTCTTTATGGGGGAAAACTCTCAAACAAGGCCTAGTGGTCTTTAAATGCCACAGCAGGAATTTATTTTAGAAAAGGGTCAACAGTGAGATTAGCAAGCTATTAACAGGATATATTATTATTTCTTTTTTTCCTTCCATGCTTTGCAAAAAGTTGCTGTTCATTAGTTGTTTGGTTTCCTATCAAGGAGTGAAACAATACAATTCCATGGTTACCTGGGCATCTGTATACGACAACGGTAATTAAAAATCCAACTAATGTACTGTACAGTAAACTATGACTTGCAAAAAAAAGGTGACTTGAGTCCATGGGTTTGACCCAGTGTATCTGGCAGTGGCTGCTGAAATATTATATAACTCTATAGAGAAATATCTCAGTCTGATAAACTGTCAAAGTCGAGAAAATATAATTTTTGCAACAACTCCCAAATCACCATTACTTATTCTGACTGCTGCAATCGTAAATGAAGGTACTGTGTACAAAATCCTTGATGAAGCATAACCATATTGCATTGTTTTTGCTATAACAGGACAACCCAATTTGATGAGCATTATTACAGATTTGTTGTATAGATAAAAATGAATTTACTCTTCCAAAAAACCACTGATTGAGAAGGGTATTATGACTTTACATACATTCAAAGATTATGGGGTATGTTACAACACGTCTTTCTCATGACAGTAAAAAGAACTAGACAAAAAAAAACGATAGTTTTTTTTTTTCAGAGTCTGATCATCTTTTGTACAGTTTCCCTCAACCTTATCCCATTAAAGTATTTTTATTGCACCTATACAATGTGCTTGTTTTATTCACAGCATTTCAGACAACGGGGGGCTATAGGATAATAATACAAAAAAACTTTTGTGTGTTTTGGTAGTTCTCTGTGATTTGTGTTTTCATCAGCAACCTTCGTACAATGAATTAGTCATGGTGCAAGTTGTTGAGTATCACTTGGCAATCACGATTCTCCCTATTCACACACTATCATGCATACAAGAACCGTCGAACGATAGTGGTGGGCACTGTCACAAAAACTACAAAACTAAAAAGTTACTAATTCAGTCACTATAGCATAATCGTTACTAAACCAAGGGTTAAGTAATTGAACCACAAGGGAAACGAAACTGACAAGATCAAGTTTAAATAACTTGGGGTTGAACAAAGAAAAAATGACTAGAGCAGGATTTGAACCAACGTCCTCCGGATTAACGTGCCCCAAATAAAACCAAATGTTGGAAGGGAAACTAGCCTGCCTCCATTTGGGTTGATGGTAATCTGTATTCATCGGGTTTTAGGATACAGGAAACATGACAAGATGGCGACAGTATGATAAAGGCTGATTTTCATTGACTTCTGCCCAAAGAAAAACAAATTGATCATTATTGTTACATGTACATTTACAAATACTGTAAATATGCTGTGCCAGTATTTTTGTTGGTTACACCCCATACCAAGTGTTCAGCCACCAAAGAAGCTCTTCAATATTTGTTCTATTCACCACTCAAGGCTAAATTTTTGTTGGAATTTGATTGCTGTGATTAGAACTGTAAGGTTATATTGTATCTTACAACCTACTGACCTTACATGGTTTTTTTTAACAGCAACAAAAAGTGTTGGGGTGTTTTTGCAGGTTTTTTTTGCAATAGAAACCTTTTGATTCGTTCTTTTGTTTGAAGAAAATTGTGTCTGTGGTAAATCTAACTCAAGGTTCATGACTCAACAATGGTTTACATGCAGAGCTGCCAACATTTGCATCTTGCAATCAGGGAGATTTTGTACAACAACCAGGGAGATATTTAGAAATACATTCAACATAATAGGAAGACAACAAATCCATAATCAGAGAGACTTTTTAATTTGCTCAACAGAACATGGAAAGATGGTTTATTTTCAGGGAACTTTCTGCAGAATCAGGGAGAGTTGGCAGCTCTGTTACAGGGTGTACACAAAGGCGAACATTTTGTTCGAAGTGTGTACAGAATGCAGGCTTATTAAAAAATAAACTTGACATCTATCTGAAACTTTGAAATCTACCCAATACATTGTAATTGAGGGGTGTAATGAAAATTTTTTAATTTTCAGACAAGATAAACAACCTTTTCTTGAAAAATACCTGTAGATATGTATTCCTACAGTGACCTAAAAACTAGAGTCTAATGAAGGGGGAGGAGTCAAAGTCTAATAAAGGGGAGGAGTCAAAGTCTAATAAAGGGGGAGGAGTCAAAGTCTAATAAAGGGGAGGAGTCAAAGTCTAATAAAGGGGAGGAGTCAAAGTCTAATAAAGGGGGAGGAGTCAAAGTCTAATAAAGGGGGAGGAGTCAAAGTCTAATAAAGGGGGAGGAGTCAAATCTGAATGTAACAGTACCGGTACTGCCTTTTGGTGGTGGTGGGGGGGGGGGTGAGGCACCCAATTGAATTACAGGAGTTGTTGTATTTTTAAAGAAATAGTTTCTGAGAAAAAATGAATAACATTGGACCTTTTTCCTTTGAACTAAAATCTGCTGCCTTCAAAAAGGCTTTCTTTAATCTCCCTCTCCCCCCTCTCTCTCTAGTCCACTGAGGTCGGAATCATGTTGAGATTTGCCCATTCTTGTCTATCCCTCATTAAGTTAAGAAGATCAGTTGGAAGCACCCCAATGTCCCTGGCAACAACTACATGTACATCTGTATAGTTGTCTTCCCCTATTTCTCCTTCCATGTTTTGGTGATCAGGGCCCAATTTCATAAAGCTGTTTAGCAGAAAAAAGTGCTTAACACATTTCTTTGCTAAGCAAAAAATGAGTGGGATACCAGTCGCAACAGTGTAAACTTTATGGAATGTTGGCTGGTATCCAGTTTCTGGTAAGCAGTATTTTTTGTGCTTAGCATTTTGTTTGTGCTTACAGGCTTTATGAAATTGGGCCCAGGTGATAAGCTGAGAGACAGGTTCTTTGATGTTTCTGTATGAGTGCCCTGCTAGTCTCAAAATGAAATTTGTGTATTTTAGTGGATAGTTTTGGTTCATTGTCATACAGTTCAGTATCTGTCATAAATTGGCTCCAGCATCTACAGTATGTAGAAGTTTTGTGTGGCACCTGTCAAGTTTCTCTTCCAGTTCCCTCGTGACTGTCCATGTATCTGCGCCCTACATTATAATAGTTTCTTCAATAAAAAATTGCAAATACAATTATTTGTATTTGAAATGCTAATTGGCAGTATATGGAGTCTTCACAAGTCTTTTTCTGGAAAGCTTTTGTTAATCTATGGATGACGTGTCATGCCAAAATGAAACTTAGATAAATACCAAGTAACAGACAATGAGAGGAGGATTGTGCAATCCCAAATCTTTATAATCCCCAAAGGTTTCCAAATCCTTCCTCAAAAGAGACAGCCTTCCAGGGGCTTATCTTAAAGGAACATTACAGAATTGGTTTTTGCTAACAAAACAGTTGCTTGCAGTGTAAGCACTTTATGTAATCCACCGTATACATAAACTGACAAACCTGTAGAAGTTTGAGATCGATCGGCCATCAAGGTCACAAGAAAATAGTGAAAAACCGATTACACATTTGCATGAAATCATATAGATTCAACAAATGAATAAAACGCTCACTGAGCGATAAACTCCCATCGGAAAATTAGTTTATTTATTTCTCATCAAATATGGCATTTCCGACAGAAATATTTCAAGGGATGTTTTCTACTATCATCATCCTTAGACTGTGTCAGTTTTATGTAAATCTGTGATCAAAAAGTATATTTTACAATTTTTTTTCTTACCAATTCTGTAATGTTCCTTTAAGCATTGGAAGGCCGTCTCATTTGAGGGGTCACTTTATCATGTTTTCTTGATGACCGCACCAATGTTTTGTTGAAGCTTTAAATGTTTTGTTACAGTATAACTCAAAATGTTTCTGTACATATCTTGTCAAATGTTTTTCTACATTTTCCTTTCATTTCATTTTAGGTACATTTATTTACAGGATTCGGAAAGCACCAAGTAAACAGTGCTTACCATATGAATCAGTGTAAGCAAGACTGCTCTGTGTTAATATGAGTGGGGCACCATAAAGTCTGCAAGCCAATTGATAACAATACAAATTTGTCACCATGTTCATGTACCAATGATTTTGAACTTGCCACGATAGGCAATGGAATTCTAATTATTTTTTGGAGTGACAACAAAGTGGCAACTGATGCTTAATTACAATAAGAGAAAAGCATCACAGGCACAGTGTGACCTGTACTTTTCAAAACTGACAGGTGTGTCTAGTCCACCATTCATCCAACAACAACACTCACAATAATACATTGACCATGACTGTCCTTGGATACACCGAAAAATGAATAGTCCAATATAGAGTGATTTTTTTGTGATACTTTAATTGAATGGAAAGAGATAACCTTCATGCTTTTCGGTTTATAAACACAGACAAACAAGCAAAAGAAGAAAAACAACTTTTTTGTTTAACTTGAATGTGACGTAAAGTACGAACTTTAAAAGACCCCCCCAAAAAGGACGCTAACAAATTACATCGAGAAAAACCAACTGTCACAGCAACTGCGGTGCCTTGTTATATGTCTATGAACCAAAATTCTGTTTTCGTTTAAAGACAAAGTATTAATGAGAAATGGTAAATTTATATTTAGAAATGTTTAAATATGAAAAAAAAGCTCTCATGGTTTCAATCTTAAAGGGGCTCAGTCGTGATCACAGCGAATCTGTTTCCAGACATTCAGTTCTGAACTCTCACTCTCACGCCATAATGACGGCGCCCTTTAAAACTTTTGTTTGTGATGTGACCGTCGTCACACGTGCGTGTAGTAACTGGGTGAGAGTTCATGTTTCCATGTCCAGCCACAAGCGTACTATGATCACGACGACAGTGCCCCTTTAAACATGTAGGTTACCATTCCTCCACAGAATTTGTTTCTGTCTGAATTACTGTCAAAGTCAAGCAAACAGTATTTAAGACCCAACAAATCACCCCCTGTTTATTTTGATTGCCACAATCAAAATCAAGTATTATTATGAACATGCACAAAACTTCCCCGACATAAACAAAATATTTGTTGCTGTTTTCACTCAACAAAGCTACACAAGTGAAGTTGGTGGAAATTTCACAGGTTGTTTGTATGGTTGGTTTATTTGAAACTACAATGTAGAGGATTGGAATTAATTTACACTGCCCATAAACGATGATGTACAGTCTTTTCCCTTTAAATCTACTATCATTTGATCAAGGTAATAGTATACTTGTGTTGTTTCAAATCTTACAAACTGCCAATTGTTTCATCACACATTATGACAATGCCATTTGAAGTAGAATAACGGTGAGTTTGTACCATGAGTTATAACGCAAATGATCATGAATGATAGAATCACCTCACTTTGGTGGAAAGGTTAAAGATCGAAACATCAATAACAGTAATTTAAAAAAAGGATCTTCTTATAATGCATATTACATTTTTGAAAGATTAAGAAATACTTACCCAATTCTTGCTCGACTTCAATCTCCATGACAACTGCCTCCTTGGCCAAATCTGTTGTATCTTCATCCTCTCTATGTAAACTTATCATGTCTTCTTCTTCACTATGGTAACCAAGTGTTGAGTAAGAGCTCTGGTCTGAACTGCAGTGCTCATCCAGTAGCTCTTTGAATATGTCAAGCACAGTCTGAAGACTTCTTGAGTACTGCGCGATGAGGGGAACAACTTTAGCATTGGATGAAAAAGTCTTGATTTCTGTCTTGAGCTTGCCGAATGCAAGAAGTGCACTTTTGTCATACTCGATGCGATCTTTGAGGGTCCTAATTAGTTTCGGTAGCTCTGAGTTCATGCGGAGCTCAATGGCGTTCAGAAGAGACTTGTTTTTGTAGAGACGGTTTTTGATTTGGTTCTCATTGAGCTTTGTGAGAGCCTGGTGGTTTCCTTGACTGGACTTCTTATCGCTGTTGATCTTGAGCTTGACAGGCTTACTGTGAGACAAGTTGAGGTGATCCAGAGTGTTAACGGCAGCTTTGAATGCCTGGATATTCTTACCGATTTCAGCTTTAAGGCCGTCGTGGAGGTCGATGAGGGACCCGTTCATTTGAATGAGTCCATGTTCACCTATGCCTTGTAGTGCCGTGTCCATGAGCTTCTTTCGCTTGAACAGAGTCCGGACAAGATCGGGGTTGACATGCAAGACGATTCGCAGGATGTTGATGATGGACTTTCTGGCATCGGCAGGTTTGGGGTACTTAAACTCCATGGAGCTCTGGATCATCGAGATGTACCGTACAATGTGGAACACCATCGCCTCGACTTGGAACTCCTCGACGGGGAAACTCTCCACATCGCTGAGGAACAGTCTTGAGTACAAACTCTCGAGCATAACTAGGGACTGCGGGACACTGTCGATTACGGGTTCGATGGGAATGTCCAGGACGATCTCCTTCAAGGAGTCGATGGAGATCTTGTTGAGGAGCTGAGAGGCATCGACAAATTTCCCCTTCTCGATCAAGACGAGAAGCTGCCGGAGAAGAAAGCTCGGGCTGACCTCTTGGTATTTGACGGGATTGGCCCCCTTGCCTCCGAAACTGCTGACCCATGAGGAGTTTCGCCAGGGACCAGGGAGAGGAACTGATGTCTTTCTCTTTTTGGGTCTACTCTTCCTCCCTGTTGATGCTGCTGTATTTTGGTTGCTCATATTGATATCGTCTCAGCGAAAACCTTGAGGAAATAACAAAAATAAAAAATGAACAATTTCTTCTACTCTTTTTAACCTTTTCAGAGTTTGCAAAGATATTTTCCATCAAATAAAGAGTGATTAATCTACCCATGAAATTCGGCAATTACCAAGTTGTTAATGGTGTCAAGAGTTATGTTTGAACAAATAGTTACATTTTGTTAATATTAATTTTGATGACTTCTGTTTCTCCCTTATATTGACTTTGTTGTTGTCAACAAAGTTATTTCATAAAAAAATTGTAGGCACAAACATAAATATCACAAAGTAATTAAAAATTAAGTCTTTAGGCACCTTAACAAAAGCTTTAGCTGTCTTGAATACTTTAGGGTCAGTTCTAAAAATAGTTTTTCATTGTTTATCAAACTCAATTTTGAAATTATTTTTGAAAAGAGCATTCAAAATGAACTTGCTGCATTCCAATGAGTGTAAACAATCCATTAAGTTCAGACAGAAATCCTTCCAGCATCATTGCAGGATGAGTTAAATGATTTAGCCACCAAATTCTAAAGTAAGATTGTCAGACTCCAATTTGATATCAATGCCTACATTGGCAGACATTTTAGACTCAATCAATTAAATAGTTGAATGAAGCCATACAAGACACTTCATTCATGAAAAGACTAACTCTAGAGTCCCTTTCAATTTAACAGTTGGTTTTCAAAAATGTTTACAAAACAAGTTCCAAACTCTCAAAACATTTCAAACACAAGGCCTGTCATTTTCTAACAAAACATCAGAGAAATTCTTGTGTAAATTACCTTTGAGAAAGCAAGGCCAGCGCTAACCATTTCTGTCATTCAGCAGTCCGCCATCAACAGTACTTCTTCATCCACCAACCGAACGAAATGAAGTATTTTAACCAGTGCCTGTTTGGGACGACTACCCACAGATCATGTTCCTCTATGGGAGATTTCCGGGAGCAATGGTCCCTGCATAGACCCCCCGCAGTGACTGGTACCTATTGTGAACTTATTTGGATCCACTTCACTAGTTTTGCTTTTGTCTAAAAGCCACCTCTCTGTGTGGCGCTATGCAATATCCAGGTCGGATCTCCTTTCTGGTTTAATAGTAATAAAATTGCTTGCTATGGTTTATTTAACAAATTATTACTTTGGTGAAACATCCCAACTTCATCCACTCTGAATATTGATCTCCAAAAACACAAGTTTATCATATTTTACTGGAAACTTAATCACAGTTTGACATTTTTCACCAAAGTTTGTTTTGGTTGTTTTGGGTTTTTTTTTTAGATGAGAAGCTAAGATGTCACAAAGATGCAATTGACAAATTAAAAAGTATAACATTTTTTCCTCATAGTTGGTCCTGGGCTGACCATAAACTTTAATATCACTGAATAGTTTGCACACTTTATATCTACAACTATTTATACTAAATAATTTAACTTAATTATCCTACAATTTCTGTAACACTCACACACAACACAAGAGCCTGTACTCATATTTAAAAAATCTTCGATGTAAGGTAAGGTTGGTAAACTCGGAGACACTTCGTAACATGGAAGTTAAGCGAAGCACCCTTTTTGGTTGCTTTAGTTAACGATTCATTGATGCAACCCACTCTGATATTGTTTCAATGCCTTATTAGTACATATAGTGTGTAAAATTAATACACATTAACAATTGGCTTGCCTTGACCTTGTGCCAAATGAATTTCTTGTTTTCCCCAAAAAATGGAAATGCGCATAATATACGTAATGCCTATAATTGTGTAGAACTTGATAAGGATTGGTTCTTCATTTTTCTTCACAGTTTTTGGGATATGTGTAAATGTTGTCACGATTTCATTGGTAGATTATCTCCCTTTTTGTATTCCCCCCCCCCAAAAAAAATTAAAAATAAACATCTGACACACCACCTTTAGCAAAAGTTAAACGCCCATTGTCTTCATGTTACGCAACAGGAAACTTGTACAGGAAATACTAATGGACCCCTTGCATATGACATCACAAGCCCAAACAGCGCCCTCACCGAGGTCAATGAAGACATATCACTGGCGAGAGTTGTGCGCGGCACGTTTGACATTGTTTAACCTCAGCGATGGCGGCCAATGCAAGGGGTCTACATGCTTTACGCTTGGAGGAACACAAACCGAATACACAATCTTGTGGAACAGTAATCATAGCAACTAAGATCATAACATAAACACAAGACATTAAAATGTGCATAGTATGTTTCCTTGGACGGCTGACTAGTGAAAGCCAAAGCATAAACCTTCCATAATACTCCATATAGAAGAAGTGACACCTCTCTCATGTAACCTTATATTAAGTTGTCTTTATCTCTTATACTAAAATAATTTTGCTCTATGTTTTTCTAAAACAATATAAAGCCTCTTTCTGCCCTTCTTTCGAAGTAGGATCATAGATTGGTTTTTGCCAACATAATGCTGATTTTGAGGCAAACTTATAAAGATATGATAAAAGTCACTTGTGAAAGTGTCTACTGGCTGAGAAAACGGCAAAAAAACTGTCACAGTATTTTCACGTTTAGCGAGGTGACAGCAGGAGCGGACACCAAACCTTAGAAATCTGAGAAACGATTCATGCATGAATCATTTCTCAGATTCAAATTTGTTGGGGTGTAAAATTATCCAAAACAGATTACTTCAAAGGGAATCCTTTCTAAACAAAAAACTAGTTTGTACCAACAGCAGCTGCAGTGCTTCTCCTCAAGTATGTTTTTATGGTCATTAATTTTTGGAGTAGGTACCAATCTATGACCCTACCTTTTAAAAGAACTTTACTTTGGAGAAAATCTTATCCAATACAAATAACATACACAAAATGCCATGTGAAGTAATTAAAAACAGGTTTCGTTATTGGAAATCTCATTTATGTTCATTTCCTTATTGAACCATACTCAGCATACCTCAATTCTCCACTTCAGTCTCACAAAGTCTGATTGATACACATTCTTAAAATACATATTTGCTATAGATCGTGTAACCCTGTGACATCACGTTTACAAAAAATAAACAAAAGAGCCGTGATCCCTGCAGGCACAATTTGTACACAGCTCATCAATCTTATAAATGTTTTATGGAAATCACAACCATACACGGGTTATCAAAATTTGACACAAAGAAATTAATTATTTTAGTAGTAATTATGATCAAATTGATCATAGGACCAGTATAGTATCTTTGAAACGCCCTGAAAAGAGCTAGGTCACCACATTTGAACGCTACCTCTATAGCCCTTTTCCCAAGAGCTGTTCGGATTTTTGAAACAGGCTACCAGTGACTGCGGTCACTGCAACCAATCTGAAAGGGTGCCACGAGAGAAGCACTGCCAGCTGTAAGAGGGATGGAGCCTCCAATCTCTCTCAGGACAAAGTGACAACCCCCATCTGATATGCACCCTAACAGTAACACTACAGCACAAACACAGAACACACTGGAATTGCAACACACCCTCCTCCTCCGGAACTAGCAACAATGCTTTTCAGGGGAGTACACAAATCAGGCCTGTGAATGGACCCTTAAAAAAAGAGCTGAAACACTACATGATGTAAGAATGATCGTGGAACGTGTCACAGCATTTAGCTGGTCGACTTGAGGCACCCATTGATCCAGTAACTAGGCTTATTTCACATTATTGTAGTTGTATATTGTTGTTGCCAAGCATATTATTAGGCCAAAAAAAAAAATCGTATTTTTTTTTTTTTTTTATGAAAATTTTGATTTTTTTATGGGAAAAAAAAGCGGGAAAAAATAAAAAAAATCGTCACGGTCAAGGAAAAAGCGGAGATTTCACAGGCCTGACAAATGCAAAATGCAAGTTACTTTGTACGTATGGTATGGTCTGAAGTTGAATTCCAGCTTTGCTCTGGTCCCAGGTGCGAGGGCTGAGGGCAGTATATTGTAACTAAAAAAAACAACCTGCTGAGGTTGAATCCTCTGCAGGGAGGTGAGAAAGTTCAGAGTATTGTTGATCTACATGAACATTTTCTCTTTATGTGACATCATTGATACTAATTAGTTCAATGCGGGAAAAACCAAACAATAAGAAAGCGTGTCAACCATCTCATTCTGTGTACCTTAAACCAGATAAGAGTATTGACGTGTTGATGTTCCCCATACCCTACTGAAATGGAATGTTCTTCAGACAAGCACCTTTGTGTAAAAAAAATTTTAAAGAAGAAGAAGAAGAAGAGGAAATGACCAGGCACACATTCCTTTGATCAGGTTTCCAGTTTTCTATGGCACTAATATATATATATGTATATTTTTTTCAAAGGAAGTAAATCAGCAGATCAACTGACAAATTGCATACCTGGTTTTTACTATTTCACACATTCAAAAACAAAATATCCAACTGAAAAAAACAACATTCAGTCTCAGTGACTTGCAAAGGCTAAATCCTTTTCTGCTAGCACACAAAATAAAAAAAACAATGTTTCAACACAAGATATAATGAACAAATCAAAAAAGAATCGTGGAAGTTTGGCCTGGTTCTTGGGTGAAACGAGACAGCCAGCTACCTCTTGGAACCATGGAGGGAGGTGAAGGAAGCATCCAAAGACTTCAGCTTAGGATATGAGTAATGTGACCCTGTCGGAGATAGAGAGAAAGTTTATCAACATTGGCTAAAATATAGGAATCGAACTGCCTCTAGCCATCGAGCTAGCTCGATGGTCTAGTGCTAAGAAATCTGCTCTTGCATGGCAAAGGTCGCTGGTTAAAATCCCACCTGAGAAATATGCCTGCGGATTTTTTCACAGAACTACGGAAAAGTACAGAGTATTCAATTCTTAATACACATCAGTGTAAGGGAAAAAACCAAATAGGATTCTTTATCTCTGATGCAAATTTAACATCTACTAAAATTGGCTACTTATTTAATTGATGTAATAATTGGATTAGAAGTCACAAGTTCCAATCCCACCCAAATAGACCGATTCATTAAAGGTATTGTACACTTTTGGTAACAGCTCAAAATCAGTGTCCACATTTTGTGTGATTAATGCATGAACAAACAAACCTGTGAAAGTTTGAGCTCAATTGGTCATCGAGGTCACGAGAAAATAGTGAAAAGAGATCTTATGTGTTTTCTGTTTTTTCAAATTATCGCGCGCGATAACTACTATTGTTTTACTCGTTTCTCAGAAACAATAGCATTTTAGGCAGAAATATTTTAAGGAACCCTTTCTACCATTGCTTACTTTAAATCATGTAAGTTATGTGTGAATCTGTGAACATTGTGTTTTTTGATCTTACCAATAGTGTACAGGGCCTTTAAGCCCCATACAAATAAGAGTATTAGCGTAGTGATGTTCCCCATGCAGCCATTCAGTGACATTCACTTGTGGCTCCAATTGGCATCCACAGCCAAAATTTATCAGCACAAAATTTATCCTGCATCACCTTGAGGTGATCCCTCTGCTGTCGCTTGCCAGGTTGTATAATAAACTTGGGTGTGATCACTGGCTATACGGCAGTTACAGGTTGAATGGCTTCTGCCTGGCACCCCCGAAAATAAATATTGACAAAATAGGGAAGTGCCAACATAGGGCTAGATAGCTCAGTTAGAGCGCCGGCACGTTAATCCGTAGGTGGCAGGTTCAAGTTCCGCTTTTGAAAATTTGTTTTTGTTTAACCCCAAAAATGGTTTTTAAATTGGTAGAATTGTCCTTAAAACCTCTGGCGGTGGTGAAAGTTTCACCAGATTTTAAACCACCTTTTCACTCCACAAGCATTGCACATGTCTTGGGACGGGTGCATGGGTGATACATGTAGGTAAAAGAGATTTAATCTTGGACCCTATACTTTATAAGCCACCCCCCCCTCCCCATTGTCTACTTACAGACTCTCCTGAAAGGCATCTTTGACAAACTTTGCTCTGTTGATTCTGCTGGGGAAAAAAAAACAGCAACAAATAAATTCTGGGTAGGGGAAAGGGGGGTAGATGAAAGAGGAAGTCGGGTTCTCTCCCTTCCTGCCCGTTGACAAATCGGAGCCCAAATTCATGACTCTGCTGCTTACCGTAAGCAAAGAATTGGCGCTTACAGAAGCAGGAAATTTGGCGCTTACGTTAACCGTGTTTCATGGGTTAGCGGGGCATTTTTGCATGTGCACATGTGTACTCCACGTTACTAGGCATTCTTCGCTTACATAGCTATATGTATCGCAGAAATTTGTCGCTTGCACAGTAAGTAGAGAATGGTGATCGTAAGCGCAGAATTCGGCGGTAAGCAGAGCCATGAAATTGGGCCCTGTTGTCCATTGTCAAACATGTTGTCTAGAGTGATGGTGCTGTTGCACAAAAAGACAACCCATAATACCTTGCACCCAGCATTTACGACAAGAAAATTATGAAGGAAAATGACTAACACTTTGTTGTCTTTGCCTTCTCGTTTTTCAACAGACACTTCCATTTTCCCAACTTTAATTTAGTCTTCCGTATTTCAAACCTCTTGTGGTTAAACCAGTCCCTTCCCTTTAACCCTCTTGTCTCCTTCATTGTTCACCCCTTGTTTTTACTACTAAGGTGCTTTCTAACTCTTTATCCTCTATTTCTTTCCACTTGACTGCTTCTGTTACACAAGTATACCTGTTTCCGTGTGTTGTCATTTAGCCTTCGACAAAGACTCTGCTAGGTTCAAAACGTCAAGCCGCTAACTAATTTTTTAATTTAAAAAAAGGTCAATCCTAGCAATTTTTTTGAATAGGCCTACCTCAAAATGCTGTGATAATGTTGCAGATGTTGCATCTCCTCCAGCAGTCATGACATAACAGGAACTTTGCATAGAATCGGCTGGATGGCAAGATGGGGCATGCATGGTTTCCATGGCAACGGGGGCGTTTCTCATCGATGATGAGAAAGCATTTCCACCAACTGAGATACCCGTACACTCCGATGTTTGGTCGACTTGTTGTAATAAATAGCTTGAAACTCCATTGCACACACGCTTTTGTCCCTTCAAAAGAGAAAAACCGCTGATTATTTCACATGAAGCTTTCTTTATTCACCAACTTTCAATGAGTTTCATGAACTTAGGTTACTGGCAACAAACATATATAATTATTTAATAAACAACAATTACTACGAACGTTTCATATAAGTGTTTTTAAAAGTCATGCTGTTGAGCGCAAACTTGAAACCCATGCAAAGTTAAAACTTGCTTGCGTAAATTTCAACTTGCGCACATGTTGGAAATTTGTGCGGGCAAGTTTTAAACATTGCTTAACTTGGCTTTGTTTTAAGCTTGCGAGTACTTTGCACTCAACATTCATCTAGGTCGTTTCTCCGATCGCGTACTTAAACCATCAATTTGGAACACAACAAAATTATTCTGAATCTGAGTACAACTTGAACTACAATTAAATGCCTGATGTTAAAATTGCATCTTTGACATAAAATTATTGATGATTTCAACAATTTTTTTGTTTTTTTCCGTAATTTTGAGGCATTTTTTGTAGCTGGGTGTTCGGAAAATCATGCACATACTCATTAGTCATAGTCATAGCAAATAGCCGAGTCACAATCTGACAATGTATGCAAGCACAGCCACAATCATGGGTACACATTTTGTTGTTGTCCATGTTATGAACAACACTTTGAAAACCAGTGATGTAATACTATAGTATATATTTCAATGTTTTTTGTAAATTGATTAACCAGCGGTGTGTGAATGAAGAGTAGAAAGTACTTGAGTTTGTTGAAAACAAGATCAGCAAAGAGTTACTCAATATTTATGTGTCGTTCATTTGGTGTCTTTGTAACAAAAAGTGTATCCATGATTGTGGCTGTGCACATATTCCAAAAACAAGTTACAGTTACACTTACACTGTGCATGAGGTTCAACTCCACCATGTGTCTTTTGTTGTGCACAGAACCACTGTCATCGTAAACACTTTTGTCACAAAGATGGTAGCTTCTTTTTCGCATAATTTCCATCGAAAGCAAACTTTGGAGATTGGTTTATATTCGTTAGAAACTATGAGATCTACGGAATCACAGTTTATAAAAACAATGAGTCAAGTTCCGGTCAAAGTCTGTCTAGACGGAAGAATTAAGCACGTGTTGTTATTGTTGACTTCCTTGAGCGACTCGCCGGACAGTTTTATTCAAATTTTGAGCTCAAAGAATATTGCGAGCACATGTATTTCCTTACGAGAAATCTGATTGGCTCATAGAATTATAACTATTTCCATATAAAATTGACTAATACACGTAATTTACAGCAATGTAATTTTTAAAATTATAATTTATTACCTTATATTATATTTCAAAGTATATCTTAATGGTTTTAAACTATTCTACAATGCTTATTGAGTGCATTAAACTGGTAATTATTTTGTATTTGTGCAATAAATTGACCAATCATGACGCGCGTACGACCAACTCGCGAGGTGTTTAGTGTTTAGCGTAAACAAATTTTTGTAAACCAGACATGCCAGAATTCAGCAGCCAGTGACAACCACTGTGTTGCAGTGTGTCATTGGTTCGATTTATCATCATAAAATAGACATAGCTGGTGATACATTTGGATATTTGCCTCTACGTTGATGTGAACTTTGACTTCACTTGAACGGCTAACTTTGTAAGTCATTTTAGTATTCATAAACATGAGTTTTATTCTAAGTAATAAAAACTAATAATAATAATATTTGTAAATTTATTTTTTGACGTTTTTGCTACTTCTTCAACTTGCATTCCATGAGTACTAATGAATTATGACCACTTGACCACCACGGATTCACCTTCCAAGCAACACAAGACGAGAATAAAAATAATGTTCTAGTCAAATATAATTATTATTATGGAGGAATCCTCTGTGTTGTTTCTAAGTGTAGTAAGCAATAATGGTTTTAGTGCCTTGCTGAAGCCAGTGAAGGACACAATGACTGAATGAGTCAATTTGGGGTCTCAAACCCATACTCTGCTGATCAGAAACACCAGAGCTTGAGTTCGGTGCTCTTAACCTCTCGGCCACGACACACCATTTAGTTTTCCACCAAAATGAATCTCGTCTTATAAACCATTCACATCTGTGATAATTTCTAGCTTGATGAAAACATGCTCAGCCTCAGGATCAAGATAAAATATTCTGAAAACCATTATAATTTCTAATTGATCATCTTCTAAAAGGTAAAGTATTTAATTTTTAACCTGCCTGCAATTGACGGAGCTAAGTACATGTAATAAGCTCTTTCCCAAGGAAAAATTTAAAGATCGTTTTAAACGTCATTTAAAATTGTATAATTTGATACAGATAAACATGCACCCACATGTACTGTAGTAGCAACCTCGCTGTCTTGATGAGATGAACATTTTATCAACTGGGAAGACGCCGGCTTTGATGTTCAGTTTAAAAAAAATAAAGAGCAGCTTGCCAAGATGCCTATAAAAGGTACAGTCCATGAAGTGTTGTCTTTTCTTATTTAATGACCTTGACTACTGTAGTTGCTTGTGAACTCTAAGTTTTGCAGTGTGTAGAACAGAGTGCTGTGGTAATTTGGAAGTAAAACAATTCTCAGTTACAGGATTTCAGACAAGTTTTTATCTCCCTGTTATGCATTTAACTTTGTGTGGTTTGTATGAATTGTGAACATCTCATGTGGCATGGATGGCTTTTTTTTACTTCCGTTTCTACTTCTATGACGATTCTTATCAAAGCCTAATAAGCATAAATGTGGCACAAGCGCATTGGATGCCAGAAACACTGGGGTGAACCCCTTCTCTTAACAATAAGTTTGACTAAGTTTTCGTACGTGCATTCATGGTTTTTAATACAACACTTGGGGTCTACGGCTTTACGTCCCATTTGAGGGATGAACCAATGCAATAACAGTTCAGTGTCAAGACCGGTACTCGATTCCACACTCTACTGATCAAAACATCTCAGAGCTTGAGTTTGGTATGCTTAACCGCTCTTGCCTCTCACCAATGTGGCCCTGGTTTGAGTCCTGGCTCAGGCCACATGTGAGTAGAGTTGTATGTGAGTTCTCTCCTACATGTATGTCAAAAGGTGTTTTTTCTGGGCCCTCCATATTTCCTCCCTCTGTAAAAATCAAACACTTTTGATTTCCTGTGCTCCGTGGTCATGATAGGTTAATGTGGCTGACTGCCAAAGATGCCTAAAGTTGCATGTCTGCAGCTCAAACAGGCTGTAGAGCTCTGCGTCCTTCGAAATTCAGCTTCTCAGCTGCAAGAAAGGATGAATAGCCCCCCAAAAACCTGTGATTTATTTTAAATATATAATGAATGTATTCTTCCGAAAGCCAGTGATCAAACATACCTTTAAAACACATTCTCTAGGTGGCCCAACCGACCCTCACGCAAAATCGAAAAACTTTGATGAGGAACTCCGGATGAAACTCCAAGATCGGAAGAGGAGGGGACTGACCACTGGGCTGAGTGATACAGCGGAAGAGAGTAATAGCGATGATAGCTCAGATGATGGAGCTGGAGGAGACGGTTAGTCAATTCTGTTTACTTGTGGCGAGACTCTGCCGCCTGAAGCCTGGTTAAAAAAAAGCGATTTGTGAAGGCGAAGTAATTTTTTCCTCGTCCAGCGAAATAGAGCTTGTATTTGTTGGGCGCGATCGGTCAATCTGCGCGATCGACCGATCGCGTTGCGCTATCGACCGATCGCGCTGCGCTATTGAAAGATCTATTGGTCGTGCAACAATCGGTCGATCGCGCAACAATCGGTCGATTGCGCAACAAACACGCGCGATCGACCGATTGTGCAGGATTGGTTTAGCGCGATCGACCGATTGTGCAGGAATGGTTTTGCGCAATCGGCCGATTGGGTTAGGGCATGGTTAGGGTTAGGGTTAGGGTACGGGTTAGGGTACGGCTTAGGGTACGGGTTAGGGTAAGGGTTAGGGTAAGGGTAAGGGTTAGGGTAAATGTTAGGGTTAGGGTTAGGGTTAGGGTTAGGGTTGGGGCACGATCGGTCATTCCTGCACGATCGGCCGATCGCGCAAAAATACTTGTAGCGCGATCGATCGATCGCGCAAAGATGTTCATTGCGCGATCGACCGATTGTTGCGCGTTCGACCGATTGCTGCGCGAACAATAGATCTTTCAATAGCGCAGCGCGATCGGTCGATCGCGCAGATTGACCGATCGCGCCCAACATATTCATTGTTTGCAGCAGAAAAGTTTGTTTTGCATTCTTCTTTGTTTTTCGAAGTTTGATTAGCTTGGGTGAGACGGTACTATCGTGAAACCCTCAGTTGTATTTCCGTTGTTTTGCATAAATCACATTTTTAGAATTTTTGGATTTTTCAAACAAATCACTGGTTGTTTTTAAGACAAGTCTACTTGTACAAAGGAATTTTGAAGAAATTTAAAATAAAAAAATTACAAGTTATATCTGCACTTATTTACCTATAAAGCAAGTTTGATGCCTTAATTACCATAATAATTGCTGATACAACTTTTTAGCATTGATAAATACACAGGGTTTGGATTGGTCAAAAGGTCCTATCTTAAAAGTACGACTTTGCACTAACCTGCACCGCAATGAGTCGATGGGGAATAACGTCATAAATAGTGCGACATATGTGTAAGATATGATTTTGTTGTGACAAATACACACGATTTAGACTGGTCGATATTATCAACCATTTTTATGTGCTTTTCTCTTCTGTTCAGATTTCTTATCTCAGTACACCTCAAGTGCTGCCCCTAAAAGCCAAACATCATCCTTCTCTGGATCCTCCAAACCTTGGGCTCCCCCAGTCGCAAGCCCTCGTCAGCAGGCCAAAGGTACTAAATCACCATCCCCCTCACCAAGGGGCCTACCGTCGCCTAAGGGCATCCCCTCCCCAAGGGGTCTCCCTTCACCAATACCTCGTGCTAGAACTAAATCTATCGACAAATCTGAGGAAGCTCCCCAGAGATTGGCGGGCTCACCCAGAAGCGGTGGACACCCAAAAGATTTAGCAAGCACTCCACTTCCAAAGCCTCGTTCTCGGACAAGTACCATAGATTTGGATTCACCGGGAAGGAAATCAATAGAATCTCCAAGAATGAAGTCTGAACAGTCCGAAGTTGATAAACTTCTTGGACTGGCTCCACTGAAGACGACCCCAAGAAGAAAGGACTCCAGAGGTGATGACCCGTTTGGAACAAAGCCAAGCTCAAAGGTTCGCAGTGGATCCCCAGAGTCCAGACAGAGAACCAGATCACCATCTATTATTGATGATTTACTAGGTGATGGCCCAAAGCCGAAAGCGCGCAGTAAATCGCCGGAATCCAAATCTCGCAATAAATCTCCAGGACCAAAAGCCCGGTCGAGACTCTCGTCTGGTGAAGCTGAGGAGTCACCTGTCAGCAGCAGGAAAATAAAACCGAGGAGTGGATCAATGAGCAAGGGATCCAAGTCCCCAGAGTTATCATCTAGAAAAAACTCTGTTCTGGATGACCTTCTTAATGGCGGGGGAAAAACAAAATCACGCAGCAGTTCCCCAGAGCCTAAAGGGCGAAGTAGGTCTCCTTCCAAACTGGATGATCTCCTGAATGGGAGCACAAACAAGAAGTCAGAAAAGGGGAAACAAAAAGCCGAGACAGACTATGTCTTGGATGATCTTCTGGGTATATCCAAGAAGCCTAAATCAAGAAGTGGCTCTCCTGAGCCCAAACCCAAACCGAGATCCCGTGGTGGTTCACCTCCACCTCTCGATAGATCCAGGCAAAGAAAATCTATTCTCGATTCGGATGGGAGTGAAGATGATAACAAAATGAAGAGGAGAAATAAGAACAAATCGTCATCACCCTCGGGACGAGGAAGCCCAAAACGGGTCCAGCCACCTCCCAGACGTCAGAAAGGTCTCTTGGATTCCTCTGACGAAGATGATGATTTCAGTCGAAGAGACACAAGAGGAAAATCTAGATTGTCATCAGCCAAGACAACTCGGAAAGGCATTTTGGATTCTTCAGACGACGATGATGATGCTAATGACAAGAGGGTCTCAAAATCCAAACCTCTCGGAAGATCAAGATCTCCTTCCCCAAGAGGGTTCAAGACTTCTGCTCCATCCCCTAAACCTCGATCGCGACCTGGAACCGCTGAGGCCAAAGCACCCTCCAAACCCGAACCGAAGAAACGGGGCTTCAAAGTGGATGATTTCCTTGATTCTGGCTCTGATCTCGATTCCGATGAAAAGCCTGGCAAATCTGGGAAGCCATCTCTGTTAGACGTTCTTGAGGATCAACAGAGTCCCAAGAGCAGAAAGAAGAAGAAAAAAACTGGGAGAAACGTATTGGAGGACAGTGATGATACAGACGATGGTGAAGTTTTCCAAAGACCAACTTCCAGAAAAAAGCCTCCAGTCATATCTGGGAGGAGGCCCAAGGTAATTATTTATTGTACACTAATTGACAGATTTCACTGAGTGATTATATCCTCCAGCAATGCACGAATGAAGTGCATTAAATATTTGTTTTTATATAACTTGCAGTAGGATCCTTGTTATTTGAATTTTTATTCACAATAAACACAAAAAAATCACAGAAACTTGTCCACCCCACACTCTTAAAATTCTTTTTAAAAACCTTCTAAACAACGTGGAACGACTCAATGTAGACACCAAGCTTGTCCGCCGTCACATGACCTTGTTGCCTCGTTCTGACAAACAGGTGGGGAATGATTATTTTGGAAACGATGCTGCGAAGCATCCGAAGTGCCTATAATTATACACATAGGACTCTTATATTAAATTAGATATTGGAGCGTCATGGCAGAATAAACAAGTCATGGCAGAATAAAGGATAACACATGACTTGTGTTCCACCAATCAAATTACAAGGATCTGTGTGTGTGGTATATAATATAAATTACTTTTAGTCATGCTGAAAACTTGTTATTAGACTTTCAAAATAAAATTATTTGTTAAATTCTAGGGTTAGCAGGAATTTACACAACTTGTGTAATCAATATTTTTTTCATCAATATTTCCCTGTTTTTACTGCTTTCGTAGGAGGGTTACCAAAGTCCTGATGAAGAAGTTAATGGAAAAGATAAGAATCAGTAAGTACAACTTCATTTCAAAGTGAAGCATAACGACTAAAACAAAAATAAAAGTATTTTTTTGTTCTTACGAAAAACCCGAGTTGTTTTCGTCAGCTTTGTAGCTCAATATAAAACCAATTAAAACCGTGTGACCCTTACTGACTGTATCGCAAGTAACATTGTATGCCTTAAGATTGTGTAATTGAAAACAAACATGGCTGTTGTGCAAGAATCGTCAACTACCAAAACTACTTGTTGTAAATAAATTAAAACAAGAGAAACGGAAAGTGTGTTGGCAAAGCAAAAAGAAGCAGGATACCAGTCATAAATAGTACATGTGGAATTCTATTTTTGGCTGGTAACCTTATTCTGGTAAGCATGTTGTTTTTATGCTTCATCTACTTTTTTTGCTTTAGCAGCTCTGTGAAAATTGGGCCCTGATGTCCAAAATCCACAACCAAAAAATGTGTGCGTCCATGTAATGTTAATCCTGTGAGATTAGCAGCTTTTTAAAGACGTGTATGCTTTGAATTATGGTGCTGTGAAATTGTTCCACCCCAGAAGCAGACCCTCATATCCAGGGTCCAATTTCATAAAGCTGTTTAGCAGAAAATAGTGCTTAACGTATTTCTTTGCTAAGCGAAAAATGAGTGGGGTACCAGTCGCAACAATGCAAACTTCATGGAATGTTGGCTGGTAGCCAGTTTCTAGTAAGCAATATGTTTTTCTGTGCTTACAGGCTTTATGAAATTGGGCCTTCAGGACGTCACACTGTAGTATTTATACCAAAGTGAAAGGCCTCGATGCATGTGGGACAGATGGCTCAACATTTTGGGCCATCATTTTTTAATAGGCAGTTTGGCAGAGAATTTGTTGCAATCGCAAATGTTGTGTTTTTTCTTAACAACAGGACAAAGATCGTCAAGCCAACGCCCAAACGCCCAGGTTCCACTGCCAGCAGCACAGGGGGCAAGGACTCTCTCAACTCCAGCCTGACTGGCAGCATCAATATCCAAGACTCCAACAGTATCCGGCAGGCCATCTACGATGAGTGGAGGGGCCAGAAGCAGCAAGTCCTTGTGAAACAAGCCAAGGAAAAGAGGAAGAAAGAAAAGGAAGACTTGAAGAAGAAGGAACTGGTGAGAGTATAGAATTCTTTAGATAAAAAAGTTGACATGGAAGGGGGGAAAGGGTTTGTTATTTTTATGGAATAATATAACTAAGAGAGGTTTGCGGTAACACCATGTTAAAATCTCTTTTGAGTAACTGTTGGTTCTGAAAAGAACTGGTTGTTAACGACAATATTATTATTGTTTGTAATTAGTCCTATTACAATTTCTTCTGCAGTGCTTTTTTACATTTTCTGGATGATAACATTTTAATGTACATGTATTGTGAATGTTTATACAACAGTATTGTTCTTGTGTGTATTTTTTTAATTCTTAGTATATATTTGCATATTGCGGGACAAAGGTTCTCACATTTTAAAATCAATTTGACCAGTAAATAGATGAATGAATGGAAGAAAGAGAGCATTTGTGCATAATACTGGCAGGCATGATACTCTTCTTATTCTAATCTAATCTATGGAATAAACTTCCTATTCCTGTAAAAAAAACTCAACCGGAACTGGTCTCACTCCTTTTAACAGGCATGCAACTTTTCCTCTGATCAGCTAATTTCCTCTTTTTTATTCTCAGTTTTACCATTCAAAATTGAAAAATACTGTACAAAATCATTGAAATTTAGTAATTTCCTCTTTTTTGGTGAAGTTACAGTTGCATGCCTGTTTTGGAGTCTCCTGTCTACCTCCCCCTTCTTTCTGTTTTTCTCTTCTTTTCCTTTTCCAGCGCTTTCCATCCTCCGGTAAAATGCACTTTATAATTGTCCTCCTTATTAGTATTCTTTTTTTTCTTCAGAAAATCAGTAAGATTATTATTAGACAGCCTTTTAAAAAGCCTATCAAAGCCTACAGCATATATAGACTGGCCCTTGAACTCAAATGTCATGCCTGTGTTATTATTATTTATATAGACGTAGCTCAAGCTACCAATGCTGTGCCTATGTTAAGAACATGTTAAGATGACTTTTTTTTTTGGTTAACCGTCTTTGCAGGCAGTGCTTGAGAAGCGAGCAGAGTCGGCTGCTTCATTCAATGCCTGGAAGGACAACAAGAAAGGAACCTTGCCAAACAAGGCCAAGGAAGAGGCAAAGAAGAAGAAGAAACTCAAGGAGGAAGAGGAGAAGAAGATGATGCAGAAGATGCACGCCGAAAAGGTCGGATTAAGATCATATCACAGGCTGATAGGCTGATTTTTGTTTAATGCCGTGGAAAAATAGTGAAAAAAGGTTTGGCGTGCTTTAGGGGTTCCTCTTATTTTTGTGAAAATAAAGTTGCACTTCCGATTTAAGTGTTATTAACATGTGATGTTTGATTATTGTCCTTAGGCATTCGAGGCCTGGAAAGGAGACAAGGATGAACACCTGAAGGAGAAGCACAGAAAAAAGGTCAGAAGTGAACTCGAGAAGACGCAAAGCTTGGAAGATGAGAAGGAGATGAAGCAGAAGGATTCCCAGTCTGCTTTCAGAAGATGGTAAGATAAGATACTTCAACTCACTCCCCTCCTCCCCCATTCCATCCTCTACCCTCATTCCACCACCCCCCCCCCCCATTTTCTTCCCCTTATCCCCACTCCACCCTCTACCCTCGGCCCACTCTCTCTACCCCCACTCTATCCTCTACCCTAAGCAAATATAAGCAGGATACCAGTCAAAGATGGTACACGACATTAAATGCGTTTACAGTCGTTACTTATTTAAGCAAAATTGAAGGGTATTTTACAGGGAAAATATTATACAAATAACTGACTTGATTTAATTTTTAATTCAAACTAAAAAATTTCTACTATTTGTTACATTCCCTCTACCGGTTGATCTTCGTGAACAACACTTTACTTCTGTGCATTAGGCCTACGTCCTTGTCTTAATTGTCCTAGTCCTTGTTGTTTGTGTAACTTATTTATATTTATTTAGTGCGTAATATACAAACTGAAATTCTGTATGCAATTAATGCCTTTAAGCTACACACACATCATGGGGGGGGGGTCTCTACTCGCTAAGCTCTGCTTTTTGGAGATCCCCACCACTTAATCACCTTCTATCTTGTATCTATCACTATATGTATTATTGATTGATTGAGTGGAATAGAAGTATTGATTGATTGATTGATTGATGCGACATTGTATTTTGGCTGGTAACCTTTGTTTTGGTTTGTGCTTAGCTACGTTTTGTACTTGGCAGCTCTATGAAATTTGTATTTTACATTCTGCCAATTATGTACATGTGCAACTGGTTTTCTTTTTTCCTTTGTATATCTCACATTTGACTTTCTTGAGCCTTTCCACTTCCTTGCCACTGACTTTGTACTGATTTGTCTACAAGGTATGCAGAGCTGTGTTCGAAATATAAGACCTATTTATTTATATAGCACAAATTTATTGTTGTTCTCTTTAGGACCAGCTGGAGAGGAGAGCCTCTAGACAGGAACTGTGTTTCTTTTAGGCAATCCTTCGGGCTCCAGCTGTTTCTCTTTCCTTCCTCTGTATTTTAATTGCTCTAGCTGTATCTTTGAATGTTTTTACCAATGTGCATTATTGTACTTTTTATTTGACCGAGAAATGAAAAAAATACAAAATATAAATATCAAATATGTAACGGTTTACAAGGTGCTGCGGATGGCAAAATCTGCAGCCATCCATGTATCAGAAAACACAGGGGTGCACCCCTTCTCGTAGCGATAAGTGTACTGGGTTCTTTTACGTGCTTTGCATAGCACACAGAACCTACAGCTTTACTTGCCATCCAAAAAAGATACCTGTTTTATGTGTGTTGCGGTGTCATTCAGCCGTTGAGAAAGACTCTGCTAGGGTCGAAACGTTGGGCCACTAACTGTTTTTTGCATTTATACGTTAGGTCCTTTTGTTTGGTAAGCAGTTTTCAACAACTAATTCTATTTTTTTCAAATAATAAAAAAACTAAAGTTGCAGGTCTGATAATAAGGATGAAACAAAATGATTAAAACTAGGGAACAATATTATTTTGCTCTACACCAATGCAATTATTAAATTAGTGGAAGTTGCTGACCTCCCAACAAATTTTTTTTTAAAGCCGATACTTTTATTGAAATCATAGGAAAAGTGACAAAGATGATAAGATCATTCACCAGACCAAGAAGAAGCAAACGGAGGAGAATGAGAAGAAACGCAAAGAGGAAGAGGCAAGGAAAGCTAAAGAGGAAGAAAGCATCAAGGCCTACGACGACTGGGAGAGAAAAACCGAACGCAGGAAAGAGAGGGATGCCAAGAGAATGGCAAGAACGCAACCTATATCGACCATGCCGTTTAGACCTGGCGGGAAAACTATACCATATGGGAGGTAGCTTTGTAATGGAGGGGGGGGGCGGGTCTTTCCCAGTGAGTCAGTTAACAGGGCTCGAGTTTGGAGAGGGGGGGGGACCACAAGACTGCAGGGCTTGTTGCTCAAACATTTTACTGGATCAGAATTTATTTTACAAGACCAGAATCAAAATGAGTTGAACAAGCACTAAGAGAAGGTTTATCCCATTTGTCTTAATGTGGAAGTATACTTCGATACTCAAGAGAACTGAAAGATATTTATCAGACTCAAAGCCAAAATGTGTTTTCACGAAGGTATTACACGTCAAAGTATTATTATTCAATTTAAAAACACAAGACCACTGGGCTAAAGTTGTCTGGTCCTGTGTTTACTGGCCTGACGCTAAAATTACTGGCCTTAGGGCTGCGGTCCAGTGTTAATTTCGAGCCCTGATTAAGATTAGGTTGAATTTCAAGGTAGACACTGTTGTAGCAATTGTGTGGTTTAGCAAGGAACTTAGTTGTAGTGACTGCATCTCACCGGTACTCTGTGAGGAAGTGGGTACTTGTGATGGTAGAGATTCTCATATGATTGATCTGTGTATAGTGTACCATCTTGGCTACCGGGGCTGCACACTCCTAGGGAGTTCAGAATATTTTGGGAGCATCTAGGATGTGACAGGGCACGGCAGTTTGATGCTTCATTTAAAAACTCATCATAAATGACTTGTATTACTGATAGGCTGAAATTTACTGGAAGGGGAAAAGATTCTATATTATTCAGAAATTTGTGTGCAATAAAACTAAATACCTTTTCTATAAGTACATGAGAACCGTCCATAGCTGGGTTTTGTGGGGGGGGGCAGAGGCGGGGTGGGGGGTGCATTTTTCAAACAGTAATGACATAATTTATTGTACTACATATAAGAAATGTTGGTAAATATATGTTTAAGTGATTTTGTGTGACTGCGACAGGGCTCACATTTGGGAGATTTTTTTACCGGACACTAGTTTGCACAAAACAAGATTCAAAATGTGCAAAGACATGTAAGACAAGAATCAAAAAGACAACATGGTTTTAACAAATGAAATTATTATTATATTATTATTTTATTTTTAGAAGAGAAGATTGATCTCATTCTTCTGATGGGTAATTAGACCTTGATACTCAACAAAATTGAAAGATATTTATCAGACTCGTAGTCAACAAAAAAAGAAGAAGATGATGATTGAAAAACACAAGACCACCAGACTTGTCTTATCATGAGTTTACTGGCCCGACACTAAAATCACGGTCCAGTGTAGATTTTGAGAACTGTATGTTACCTTTTGTTTGCTACAGTAGGGCGTTGCTCGTGACATCTTTTACAAAAAATTATATTTGAAAATAATTTTTTTAATGTTTCCACTGTTTATGACAGTCATTTGCAGACACCAGCATGTGAAAGTTCCAGCTCGTATATTTATTTGTCGACCGAAAAACCAAACAGAAAATATGCATGATTCGATTCAGGTAAAAATTTTTTAAATATTACAAAATTGGAACCCACCTAAATGACTGCTAAGAAAGAACAGACCTGGGGTCGATTTCACAAAGCACTAAGATTCATCTTAAGATGAGTTATCAGTATTACCATAGTGATTCGTATTGTGACATCACTCTTTGCTAAGCAACTGCGATGGATTTGCAGTTACGATCAGTCTGAACTCTTTGTGAAATCGAGCCCTGGGCCGAATTACAGTGCTCAGTATTTATTGATGAAAATGTCAGCATACAAGTACTGTTTTGTAATATGTGGTTTAAGCTGCAGTATGTTTATATTTAAATAAAATCTATTATTGTATTATAGTGTAGGTAATATTTCGGATAAATTGTGAATATTGTGTTAGTGATGGTACTAAACATAATACCAAATGATATTGTGTTTCTACATTTTACTGGTAAATTATTCAAAACTCTCTGCCCGTCTTTTGTTTTATAATCTGTGGTATAGGCTGCAGTATGTTTATATTTAAATCAAATCTATTGTACTTTTAGTGTTGTAAATAATTTGGATAAAATGTGTGTTTTTGTGTGTGTTAATGATGGGATTAAACAAATACTATCTAATGATATTGTGTTTGCACATTTTTTTTTTTTGTGGTAAGTTACTCAAAATCCCTGCCCATCTCTTTAAGCATTCAAATGATGTAATATCATCGGTAACATGAATATTGTAACGCAAAGGTTTTATGTATCTTTACTCAACTTTCTCGGGTTAACAAAAAAATCTTGACGAGCATGCCAGCAGAGAGGAGTGTATACTTCTACAAAAACAATAATGCACAAGAAGCAAGCAGATGATTATGTCAAAACTCTTTAATATTTATTGAACTTCATGGACGGTTACAAGTGCAAAGTAAATCTATCTAGTAGATATATATGAGAGGCAAGTCTCCGATGGAGCCACTTGGGCAAGACGGCAAGTCGAATGAACAATTCCAAATAGTAATAATGTTGAAGGGAAATTGTTTGAGATGTTTAAAAGGGTTTTTGGTATTTTTAATAATTTTTTAAATGAGATATCGGCTAACTCACATGGCCGAATGACCCCTTTAAGGTGAGGGCTAAACTAAATTGATTTGGGCTGTTGACCCAAATCAACTGTCACCAGGGGCACGTTGCCACCTACTCCTGGGGCTGAAACAGGGTTATACCCCCTTCACAGTCCGTAAGGATGTAGGCATGGGTATCATCCACTAGGAGCCTGG
Source organism: Pycnopodia helianthoides (assembly GCA_032158295.1). NCBI lineage: Eukaryota > Metazoa > Echinodermata > Asteroidea > Forcipulatida > Asteriidae > Pycnopodia > Pycnopodia helianthoides. The sequence continues at coordinate 16,509,346 of CM063254.1, read as the reverse complement.
CTGGTAGAGCAGAATGCACTACCTTCCCAACTTTTTACAAAGCAATTATGGTTAAGTGCCTTGCTCAAGGGCACAAGTGTCATGACCAGGACTCGAAACCTGCTGACAACACCATAGTTTGGGTCAGGTGAACTAGACCACTCAGCCACAGAACGCCACAGTGGTGGGGGGGAAGTCTTGATGTAGAAATGATGTCACAGAAAAATCATAAGAACAGTGACATCATTTCCTAAAATAAGGCTGGAGGATATTGAGGTCAACAGGGGAGTTTATGATCAGTGCTGGGGGACCCTTGAGGTCAAAGCCTAAGAATGCGTTTTGTGTGTTCACTAAGAAATGAGAGCGAACCTTGAAATGACAGAAAATATGGACCACCTGTTGACATATGTATACAATTATTGGGGGAATACTAAAGTTGGTGAAAAATAATCCTAACAACATTAACTGAAGTTGTCATGTTTATAGAGGGCAGACCATACTGCAACGTTTTAAAGATACGGCATAAAAAAAGCATATTTATTGAGTCAAGTGAAAAGAAACAGCTACGGCACTGTTCAGCAATTCAGACATCCTCTGTACATCCTGTACAATGCTGTCATTGAAAAGTACAAATTGCATGTATACAACCCAGCCCCAATTTCATAGAGCTGCTTATAAGCAGAGAAAGTATAGCTAAGCACAACAAAATGTTGCTTACCAGAATACGGTTACCAGCTAAAGTACCATGTCACATGCACCATTTTTGACTGGTATACTGCCAAGTTTTGCTTAGCACAAAATTCATAAGCAAAATTGTCTGCTTAAGCAGCTCTATAAAATTGGGCCCAGTATGTATCATGAGCAATCTAATCTTCATATTTATCCGAACAAAATAATATATTTTGAATAATCGTGAATCTATTGATTTAATTTAAAGTTTAAGAACTATTCAAGACTACCGTATCATTTGCATTTAGCATAGTTAGACACCCCCCCCCCAGATTACATTGAATCCACAAAACATCTTACTTTCACTCAAATTGCTGACGATGTTTCAACTTTCAACCAAAATATGCCCTGCCCATGAACACACAAAGTATTCTGTCATTTAGTTCAAAGCAGTAAAGGTATCAAAATCAAACAAAACCAAAAGGAAATACAGAATTTGGCATAACAGGCTGAATCCAGATTTTAAATGGGACACTTTTTTTAATCCAACACTTTCATTAAAAAAACATTACAAGTTGATGGCTTCTATGTCATCTTCTGAAGAATCATTCTTTTGATAATTTTTTCTTTCCCATTTTTGGAAAGTTCTTAAATTTTCACATTCTGAGAGACCATTTATTTCTGACACCTTTGTGAACATTAACATATGGCCTTTATTGAAGTCAACGTCTTGATTGAAGTGATAAAATACAAATTAAATTGTATATTTTATTTCGTCCAATTTGCCAAGTCCTTGAATATTTCACAATCTGAGAGACCATTTGTTTTTTGACAATTTTGTAAACTCCAGAAGCCTTCAAGCATTTCTTTCATATTAAGATATTTCCTCACTTTGGAAAGTTCTTAAATTCTCAAAATCTTAGAAACCATTTGTTTTTGACACTTGTGTAAACTCAACATCCTTCAAGTACTTCATTAAAAACATTCCCCACTCTGGAAAGTTCTTGAATTTTCACAATCTGAGAAACCACTTATTTCTGACACCTGCATAAACATGACCTTCAACAACGTACCAAGGTGGTGAAAACCAATGAAACTGTATATTCTTTTATCCAATTTCCCAAGTCCTTGAATATTTAACAATCTCAGAAACCATTTGTTTATGGCAATTGCAGCGCACACCCTTGTGTAACCTCTAAAGCATTCAAGCATTCCTCTGCCTGAAATAGTCTGAACCATCAGGGATGCCATGAAATTCACATTTCTTTCTCCAATTTTGCTTACTATTTTCACATTCTGAGAAACCATTGGTTTATGACACCCGCAAAACCATCTCAATGCACGGGTATAATCTTGTGCGGTTTGAATTGATAAGCTACAGACTTGGGAGATTTTACTGGGCTGAGGTATTGGCTCCTTGCAAATACATCACTTGCGGCCACTGTGCCACACTACCATTTTGGGAGTCAATAGGTAAAGCATGTAAACACCGCACTGCCCTAAAATCACACGTATACACTGGGGACTTGACCCACTGTATAACACCTGGGACTTTGACCCCCAAATGGCACAACCAAGAATGATTGGGATGACTAGGTCAGGTGCAGTGGGTCAATAGGGGAAATTTAGAGAAGAAATACTGAAAGCTGATGAGAAGTACAGCCAAGGGGATATAAAGAGCCTTTTGGGTTATAGTAGAATTTGATTGTTTGCTAAGAAGAAATCAAGATGTTTTAGGGAACATTAGAGGATGAATTCCCGGGGGGGTTGTTGACAGCAAAGAGGTTCCTTCAACTTATACAGCAGGCTCACTGGGTGTCTTGCAAGGCTTCGTATACAGCAGGCTCACTGGGGTGTCTTGCAAGGGCTTCTGTGACAGTCTGGCCTGCGGGACCATGAAAGTGGTACCTAAAAGGGAAAAAGATTTAAGAACATTTCAAAGTGTCCCAAAGAAGAACATGCACAAAAATGTTTCCACTCACTTCTCTTGGTTGGGTTAGTTCAAATTGAAACTTCTCCACATTATCTGAAGTGGGTTTTTTTCTGGAGGAAATTGATTTTCAAAGTTGATGAGCAAGTGACTTGTGTTTGAGGATGCTAAAAGTAATTTAATAAAATCAGGTAAAGTGACTTTCAATTTTGACAGATGATGCTGTTCATATATAAAAAAATACACAAACTAAGCAAAAATTAAGTACAACAAGCAAAATTGTTTACATGGCTGATGGACGTGAGATAATGTTGGGATCAGGACAATCATTTATTTTGGGTTTTAATTAACTACCACTAATCATTGGTGTTGTTTTATCGTGCAATACCTTAAATGAAAGAATGTATTAACTTTCCTGAATCTATAAAATAGCTATTTAAAATTTAAATCAAATTTGGTCTGCAACCATTGGGAGGATGGAGGGTTATGATTATCGCAACTTAGTTTTTCATTGCTGTCACTAAAGCAATATGACCATACCCACTTTGATGAAATGCTTAAGGTTGGTTTGTGGTTGGTTTTATTGAAAACTAGGGAATGTGAATGAATGTACTCTTCAAAAAAAATAATGTAGGCTTTTATCATTAAAATAATTAACAGATATCACTCTGCAAAATATTACTTACTTAAGTGCCCCCGTTGCTGGTGTTTCTTCTGTATTGAACTCGGCTACACTGACACCACGACTAGCAATCATAGGCGCATACATAGCAGCCGGGTATACAACAGACGATGTGCCAATCTGAGGAATCAAAAAATGAGAACACGAAAATTACACATAACTGCAGAACAAAAATTTTTTAAGAGCATTTAGAAGTTGTTAAGAGTTTCCTTACCACCAGGCATAAGTCACACTTGTCACTTTCTTCATCAATGGCCTCCAAGTTTTTGGAATCAAGCCCCTCTCCAAACCAGACCACATGCGGTCTTACAAGGGAATCACAACCCGGTTCACTGCACTTATTCAAACATCAAAATCACTACTAGAGTTACAACTAATTTATTATAAAAGCAGCTGTATGGAATGAATATGTAGGACCCCGGGAAAGTTTTTGGGTATGGGGAATGGTGTATCCCACTATTGTGTCTTCATTGTGTGTTTGGTATCTCAGGAATTCTTAAGAGGTTGGGGGATACTTCTGTACAAAAGGAAAATAGTCACTTAAAAAAAACAGGACCATTGGGGGATACCCCCATAGCGAACTTGGTATACCAAACATTTCTGGAGATATCAGAAGCTGAACCTCTTAATAAAATAATAAATAATAATATTCTTCCCACAACTAGTTAAGACAATTGGTGCTCGATATGGGGCAGAGGGTACCCCCCACCCTATTGTGTCTTCATTGTGTGCTTGGAATCTCAGGAATTCTTTTGAGTTTTTTTTTTTTTTGGGGGGGGGGGGGTTCTTACAAGAGGAAAATAGTGTGTTATAGTATGGGAACATTGGGGGGGACCCTCTGCCCCATATCGGGCAGGCTATAAGTTAAGATGATCCTAACCCTCCAGTCAGGGAACCAAAGGGATATGATAATCTTAACTACTCCCACAGCATACAAAAGACTTTCAGGCATTATATTCTTCCTACTTTGATTTTCAGATTTTATTTTTTGGCCTTCAGAAAAATTGTGCTTAAATAACCTGAAAAGTCTAATCAAAGCCTACACCACATGTAGGTCAGCCCTTGTACTGAAAAATGTTCCTACTTTTTTTTCCAAGGACCAAATATCATGCCTGGATTCTGCATCACACTCAAATTTAAAATCACGACCTGTATATCACTCAGCTTGACCACCAAATCTAATTGTATTCTCTTGTTGGTAGAGTTTTGGAGGAAAAAAAACACTTGTACCAGGTTTTTCCATTCGCAGTTCCAGGGGACCAGGGGTGAGAGACATTGCTACCAAACAGTCTGAAACTAGGATCAAAATTTGTAGGAGGTATTATGAAATGATTGCATTTCCATCTTTATGTACTCTGCTCTGGGCCCAGCTGGGGTTTTGATTTCACTGAGTTAGGAACCGCTGTTCCCACCAGCTACCCCATCAGCACTAGAAACTGTAGATCAACGAGCATGATTCGATTTACAATGTGGGACACAAATAACAGCTGATTTTCTTCCCCGTGCTCACTTAATAAGTCAGAATTCAGATAAAAGTCTAGAGTATCTCATTCCTGTTGTTCCATCCTCTATTCTAGAGTTTAAAGCTCTATGCTACAGTCATGATATTTGGAAAAAAGTAGGGACATTTTTGTTGAGAAAAAAAGCTGACCTACAGGGTAGGCCTATACATTGCAGCTTTTGATAGGCTTTATACATGTAGGCCATTTAATAACAACTTCCCTGTTTTGTTTGAGCACAGACAAATTGGAAATCAGATTAAAGTAGGCATAATATTATGCCTAATGCTACATAACAGCACCGAGTGATTCATGGTTAAAAGGTTAAAGTAAAGTGTGTTCTTGGTATGGAGTGGTCTTAATTCGCCTGAAGCCTGTACATACCATACATACCATAGAGCACAAACAATCTAAGTGCAGCTAAATCAAACAAAGCAGACACTGGTTTCCAGACAATCCGCTAAGCCGTTCGTTGAACCCTTTCCTTTGCACATGTGACATTTGTCAACTACAATCATACCCCCTCTTCTTTACCACTACGAGTGCTTGGCAACTTTTGTCAGCTCTCAAGCCTGGAGCACAAAGGCCGTTTGTCGTAATTTTGTCTACGTTCACTCTCAATGCCTAACCTTACCATGGTTATTTAGGTTCTTTTAGGTTCTTTTAGATTCATGTATTTTTCACAGTATCAAAACAAAAAAGACATTATCGCTCAGAAGAGATCAATACAAATGATACAACTTTACACTACAGTATAAATATTAAGAACTAGATGAAAACTACTCCTAGAATTATGAGGTTCCATGAACCTCATAGAGGTCCATGTACAAACTACAATACAAAACTTTTTTTCATTTACGTTTCTGCACCTGGAGTTCTCATTTGAAATCGGATCTCGCCAAAATTAGGCTCTACGTGTTCCTTGGAATCTCATTGAGCGTTGCATGGGTCAAGAAAATCCACTCCGCAAATTTAAAATTGTTAAAAAGCAATAAATTCTTACCGTCATTCCCAGTCCTCTTCAAACAGTGTGAGTGTTATAACAAATATGGCGCTTGCTGCGCTCGCAAAGGTCTACCGAACAAACTGGTACTCCGCGCGCAGCAACGCTGGTCCCGGCAACTGTAGGTTGGTTTTGTACACACATCATGTGACTCCAGCGCCATATTTGTTATAACACTCACACTGTTTGAAGAGGACTGGGAATGACGGTAAGAATTTATTGCTTTTTAACAATTTTAAATTTGCGGAGTGGATTTTCTTGACCCATGCAACGCTCAATGAGATTCCAAGGAACACGTAGAGCCTAATTTTGGCGAGATCCGATTTCAAATGAGAACTCCAGGTGCAGAAACGTAAATGAAAAAAAGTTTTGTATTGTAGTTTGTACATGGACCTCTATGAGGTTCATGGAACCTCATAATTCTAGGAGTAGATGAAAACAAATAATGACACTGCTTTTTAGAAGCAGAGCTTGTAGGCAATGGTCCCTAAAGACATGCATAGACAGAGAATAAGCATTATGTGAACCAAGCAGGTCCATACAGTCAGTCGAGCCACTAAGGAACAAAATATAATAATACTAATATAGGTCTCAATGCACAAGCACATACTCAAAAACGAAATAGTAGACACTTTAAAAAACATAGACAATTAAGGACAAAAACAAAACTGTGGATTATAGTCAGCAAGTGAAGTACCAGCCCTGAGTGATCCCACCCAGGGGGTCCATTTTGAGAAAAAACATGCATGGAAATGGGCAATATGCAGTGACTGCCTAGAGGGGACCAATCACTCAGCCAGCACTGTACAAAGTTTTGATCGCACATACATGTACAGGTACATGCAAATCTGTACACTCATCCACAACCAGATTCCAATGTGTCAGATTTAAAGACATGGTTAAAGATAACTCAACTTTTGAAGGCTCCGAGTTGTTCATTAAGCATGGCTGCCTGTCAACAAGGTTTCTTCTTGCCAAAATGCCACTGTACTTTTTTCAAATAAAGTCACCAAGAGGTGTATAGGTAACATTTTGTAGAATGCCTTTGTTATTTTCTTGAAACTTCAGCCCCTCGCTCATGGCCCAAGTATTATAATCAGGGGCCATACAGAACAAGATTTGCTTCTCTCATCTCTATAGTTTCATTTAAATATGTAATTGTGACTTACTTTCTTTGGTTTAATACTGTGGAATAAATAAACCTAATCTTAAAGTTAAACCAAAGGCCCCTAAAGGAAGCTAATAACCCACCCTATTGAATACAGAATTATCCTACCTTGAGAGCCCAAAGGTGACTGTATTAACAGCTGCACATGGGAAACTGAGCTTACACAATGCAGTTCTCTTATCTTATGTACCCAATGGTTATGCAAACACTTGTGGACTACTCCAAATAAAAATAGGGGTGGTCTACAGTTCATGAAGAGGACAAACTTAGAGAGCTTGAGGAGAAACCACTCAAAATTTGTGTTCTTCTTCCAAATTCAAACCATGCAGAAAAACCTTTCCATTTTTAACTTTCTTCTGTCTTTTGAACCACAAAGCGAGAAATTGTTGAAGTAAAGACTTAAAATAAGGACTTAATTTGCATCATACTCCAAACAAATAGGGGTGGTTTACTATTCAGGGGGGGGGGGGATGAAATGCTTGTGGAGCAAGTTTTAAGCTAGTCTTGGCCCAAGACGTCAGTGATCGATTAGGCGCGCTATAACGAGTTACAACGAATATCCGCTACCGATCACTGACGTCTTGGGCCAAGACTAGTTTTTAGCAAGCTCTATTATAAGATCTACTGCCGCCTAATAATTGTTGTTTTGTTTTGACTAAACTTCTCCTTTGGACTGCAAGGAAAGTAAGGTTTTATTGGGGTAATTTCTCTGCACCAATTTACACATAATAGTTATCTTTGAGAGGCAGTGGATATACTTTTGGTAATTACTCAAGAAAAAACATAACCATAAAAACTTACTAATAGAAAGGGGCACCTGAGAGTTGCTGTTAGTATACAACTTTGTGAGAAATGACTCCCTCTGAAGTAATGTAGTTTTTGAGAAAGAGGTAATTTCTGACAAAAATATTTGAATCTCAGAAAGGCTTTAGGCTTTCTCAGGCATCTCAAAACACACAATTCTATGCTACGCGTTTTTTTTTTCTTTCAATATTTTCTTGCAACTTCGATGACCAATTGAGCCCAAATTTTCACAGGTTTGCTATTTTAATGCATATGTTGGGATACACCAAGTGAGGATACTAGTCTATGACAATTACCAAAAGTATATCCTGCCTTTAAGCATGGTCAAATGCTTGGTTAAGGTTTATGAATTTTTGAAAAGAAAAATAAGGGAGACTTTCTCAAGGCTGTTACTTTATCAGACCTCCCATAATTTTATGAACAAGGACTTGACTTTAATACAGGAAATGTCCTGAAATCATCAAGCTGACAAGGTCTGTCTTCTTCTTCTGTTCATATCTTCGAAGCATCAAATGGTCCTTTTCCATGTGTCCACGCAGTGTTTTGTGTTAATGGTGTAGTTCCACTCGGAGGCAGCGCCGCGGTTTGCTTCTCTGCACTCATAGATGATAAGGGCAAATGCAGCTTTGGATCTGGGGGATTCTCGCAGGCATTGCCTTTTGCCAATTCCTCGGAGGGACCCCCTGCATATGGGATCACTTACCACTTACTTGACCTGCAAGACCGTTGTGTTATTTTTGTCCAGAAGTCCTAAGTCCACATGTTTGTGTTCATCCATTGTCTATTAGTGTCTGCTGAATCTTCTTTTTAAAATATGCATGTGCATTGAGACATATTGACCTATTATTCTTCTTTCTCAGTCTCAATGCATATGCATGTCATTAGATTCAGAGACTATATTGCCTACAAGCTCTGCATGAAAATGGATCCCTCTGCAGTGTCGTATTTGATGCCATCTAGTTCTTGAAATCTATACTGTCAAGATGTACTTTTGTTTTGATCTCTTTTGATTGATATGTCATTTATCATTTTTGATACTTTATAAAATAAATGAAACTTGAACCTTGAACCTTGATCTACCGGTTTTTGTCCCGAGGCAATTGAGAGAGTTTTCCACTCAATCCATTTTGCTTCTAGACCCTGAGAGAGGTTTTCAGCGGGAGGGATTCTTGTGTCGGTTTGAGGAGGGTTGTTTTTCAATTCTTTCTCTCCACAGGTGATCTCGTTTTCAGAATTGCAAGAACACAGTTATTTCTCAGTCTTCCAGGATGTTGCCCAAAAGAAGCAACAGTTATTTCCCAGAATGTTGTCAAGGCGTTTGCTGGAGACGCTTGGATTACAGCAACCAAAAGAAGCAACTATTATTTCCTGGGATGATGCCAAGGTTTTTACACAACTAAGAAAGCTCATTACTATTAATGGGTGTCATGGACTTACAATGACCAAACACAATGGGAGACTTTGGAGGATACTTGAACTTCAAAAAAGAAGAAGTAAAGTCTGTCCCAAGCCAAAATGGTTCATCACACCGGTGTTTATACCCAGTTTCCTTGAAATTAAAATTAAAGACTGAGAAAATTTTCTATTCCGCCTGGACAGGATGCCATAGTCCATTGCAGGTTACTCCCCATTTCTTCCCGGTACCCATTTGTACTCCTGGGCGGAGAGAAGCGATTATGATAAAGTGCCTTGCTCAAAGACACATGTGTCGCCACCGACCAGGTCAGGATTTGAACCCACATTCTGTAATATGCTTGGATTACAGCAATCAAACGAAGCAACCGTTATTTGCGGCAACTTCCTTGACTTGACAGTGTTTCAGGCAAAAATATTTCTCTGGAATTGTTATGTTATGAACTTTATAAATCAGTGAGCTTTCACATTTAAATTAATCTTTTAATTTTTACAAATGTTGACCCTGTTGTCTTTACAAGGGGGAAGGGGTTCCCCTTTTGACTCACCTTGGCAGATCTTTCTCCGGTATTCTAGCATCTTCAGTTGATGGATCCGGGGCTCTGTGGAAAATGAAGGTTGTGTGTTAATACTTGCCATCCTGAGTCAACCAAACTTTCCTCAATTTATGTAATTTCTGCATTACAGATCAAGAATATTATTATTTTTTTTTTTAAATTATACCGGATGTGGAATAAGCACTGTATACTCAGTGCTTTCAGATCCAGCAACAAAAAATAATTTTAAGTTTAATTTTTTTTTTTTTTTTTTCATCAAACCACATAATGAAAATTATTTGAGAAAGGTGAGATCATATGAAAGTTCTGTTATTATTTCAGCTTCTACAGACAAATATGTCTTCTAAAATTTTTAATTTTAAGAATTTACCCTCTGTCTTTCAGAGCCGGAACAATAGGGCTGTTCCGATCCTCTTTAACCTTACCGCACTTCACACACCGAGTCTTGAACAAGGTTCCTACAAAAGAAGCAAATTATCGGATAAAAAGACAAATTGATGCTGCATAAAATTCCACGCTATAAGCAGCATGATATAACTTGAGCCATGAACCAATTTATAGAGCTGATAAATATCTCATTTTTTAAACCTTTATTGTTTGAGACTGGCTCCATGGTAATTTTCACTTAGTAGTTTAAAACATGAGCCAATTTGATAGAGCTGTTTCAGGACACAAATTCATTAAGCATAAACAACTTCAGCAAAAATAGGTAACCAACCAACACCAGATAACATATATATTGCTTTTCACTGACGCCCACCAGGGAACTATAAGTGATTAAGATTTTTTGTTTAAAGGCAGCCACTAGGCCAGTGAAACTGCGCATCTTACTTGCCCCAGGAAGTTTTAGCAGCCCAGATTTTAGACATGTATTGTATCAAACGTTAAACAAGTATCTTTCTGATGCATTAATGGCAGTGATCGCAACCAGTTCGGTCGAATGAAGTTACATTTACTCACTCAAAAATAACTGAACGCTTTTTAAAACAGATTGTTATTTAAACAAGTAGGTTGCACATATTTGAGTGGCCGCAAATGGCAAGTTGAGCAGTGGTGCTTATTGCCCATACCAGTTGTTATTAGGTGATGTACGCCAGGATAGTGTTAAGATGAGCGAGCCATAACCTACCATGCATTTCAATTATATTTTGTGTTCCTGCTCGAATGTGCAGCTCATCAATGTTCTGTGTGACAACGGTCACTCTCCGACCCTGACCAGCAAGACGCTTCTCACACTCTGCAATTGCCTTCAAAAAAATGAAAATTCAAAATAGGTTATTTGGTTTAAAATAGCACTAGCAATATACAAGTTTCATTGGTAATCAAATTATTTACATTAAAGCTTTTAGTGGCATAAATATGTATCGGAAACTAGGGGGGTGGGGTGGGGTGAGGTGGGGGGGGGGCTTTTAAATTTTTAAACTGCGGTTTCTAAAAAAAGAAAAGGGTTTTAACATTGTGCAAAATCAAAGCCCTATCAAATCCAGATGTGCAACACAACAGCTAATGTTACTGATAATGCACGACAGAAGAACTAATGTTGTTAATGATGGGGATTTGAAAGAATTGGTTTCAAGAAGATTGGATTATAGCCCTTTGGTACTCAAAGGAGTGTTGATGCTTCTCACATGTTCTCACCAAGTACGTTTTTATGGTCATTAATTTCTGGAATATCTGTGACCCTACCTTTAAATACAATTACCATGGAAACTCACCAGATGGGCCTTATTGGGACTTTTGGTTGCCATGACTTCCCTCCTGTAGTGGTAGAACTCCCACACCAGAGACGGATTGTCAGCAAAGGCTTCTGGTGTAGCCAAGTCCTAGGGGGAGAAGAACAGAGATTAGTTTCAGTTATATATTTCACTTCACAAAGCACATTTTGGGAGGCATGTTGACAGTAACCACCCACAAAAGTGACAACTTTGGTTTGGAACTACAGTAATTTTAGGCAAATTCACAAAGGCTAAGTATGAAATCTGAATTCTTAACAAGTATTACTTTATATTTGAAATGAAACAAGTTGCATCCCCATTAAGGTGATTCCTCCGCTGCCGCTTCCAAGGTTGTATCGTAATCTTGGGTGTGATCCCTGGCTATACAGCTTGAATGGCTTCTGACTGGCACCCCGAACAAAGATATAGATGGGTTGCAATACGCGTCATTGACCACCATCTTTGATGAATTGTGCACACGTGAAGAGCTATCATTGGCTGAGAGTCGTGCGTAGCGCGTACACGCGTGCACTTTTCCATCGTTTTAATCAAAGATGGCGGTCAATGACGCGTATTGCAATCCATCTATTGACAAAATAGGTACACCGCCAACATGTGGCTAAATAGCTCCGTAGGGTCTAGCGCCGGCATGTCAATCCAGAGATAGCAGGTTCAAGACCCCCTCTAGTCAATACTTTTTGTTCAACCCTAAATTATTTAAACTAAAATAATAAGCCGCACAAATATTCAAGCATTGTGACTCGTTGAAGTTTGTGATTTTGTTTCCTTCACGCATTTGAAGTCATGTTTTCCATGCAGCTTTTCCTAAAATTTACATTACCCATGGAGCTAGAAATTATCCTCCATGCATTACCTGAGCCTGCTATTGCCTCCAACATCCACCAGCTCCTCTGAATGTTGGTAGTTTTGTACCCAACTAATTATCCTCCATGCATTACCTGAGCCTGCCATTGCCTCCAATATCCACCAGCTCCTCTGAATGTTGGTACCCCACTCTCAGCACTGACCCAGCTCCCGTCAGAATCAACACATGCTTAGCCTTGCCAAACTCCTCGCGGAATGCTGCCATGTCAGAATTCCACCTGGGTTGACTATTAGCCATCTTGCTGACTAATGTGAGTAGACGAATTCCTTTGGTAGTAGCTCTAGACAAGAAAAAAGAGGGATCACATCTCATAAATGATCTACCAACATCATGGAAAAATGTGGGTTTGCTCACTTTTTTAAAGTTTTTGCAAAATGATCTTTTTTAATTTTGCGGATGTTGTCAGCTGCATGATTGAATGGGATGTTGATGTCTTAATCCTTTTTTTTTCTAAAGCGAAACAGGATGTGGACACTGATATTTCAATAAATAAAACAACATTTAAGGTAAAAAATGTAATGGTATTATAGCATTTTAATTTGGTTTTACCCTTACACCGATGTGTAGTAAGCACTGTATACTCAGTACTTTCTGGAGCTCTGAGAACAAAATCCACAGGTAAATCACTTGGGTGGGATTTGAACCCACAACCTTTGCATTGCTAGAGCAGATGTCTCTAGCAATGCTCTATTATTAACATCTATAAAAGATATAATAGCACTTTTTGATGACATGGTCAGTGAAAATTCATACGGTCGGTAGGTACCCTGCACTGTCCAGTGCGTGTGTCTGGTCATAGAGCAAGGATCTAATTGTGATGATAAACTTCAATTTTCCATATGTTCGAGGTACAATGTTCATTTATTTTCCACAGTATCAAACAAAAAAGACATTATCTCTTAAAAGAGATCAATACAAAAAATATAAATATCAAGAACTAGATGAAAAAAATATGACACTGCAGAGGGATCCATTTTAGAAGCAGAGCTTGTACTTGGTGAAGGCAATGGTCCCTACATGCATAAATTTGCATTGAGACAGAGAATAAACATAAAGTGAACCAAACACAAAGCCAGGGAGTTCCGTGGTCGAGTCGAGCCACCAAAGAAATAGGTCTCAAATTGCACAAACACGTACTAAAAAAATAGACGAAGGACAACAACAAAACAGGGGACTAACACTTGGAGTTAAGAATAGGGGCCTTGCACTGCAGGTCAGCAAGTACGTTGGCCTACCGACCGAAACTGAATGATCCCAACCCAGCCCTGGTCATGCTGGTCACGGCCATGGGATCCATTCCTGCATTTTCCAGCGTATCCAACCCAGGACCTAGCCCAACTTTTGTGACCAACTCTGAATCCTTGGGCTATCAGGACCATTTCGACCAAGGGATTTCAATCATTAATCTTGTTATAAACCATTAACAGAAGTGTTGAGATTACATACCGTTTGAAGCCCAGTGCAACACAAAGCATCGCTATGGACACGACGGAAGTTTATGTGGGTAATTTAGGGAAAGTACCTCTTTCACATGTTGTACACACCACAGACATACGGCATGTGCAGACATACATACGCACACATAGCTCCCTGTTCAGTCTAGCGCCCTCTCGGGGTCGCTCGAACTTCAGACTTGTGTATTTCTCTTTTTCTTGCTTTTGGTCAGTCACACCAGTTTCTTAAAATCCTCCCCCTTGTGTAGAAAATTGTATTTCAAGGTACTGGTGCAGCAGCCCCCTAAATAATGATGTCATCACTCATATAACTAGTAACTCAAGGAACTCCCCCCCCCCCCTGTTGGTGTCAAGTTAATTTACTTCATTAATTTACATCATAGTTAAAGGAACATTAAAGAATTGGTTGTTGCTAACAAAACAGTTGCTGGCAGTGTAAGCACTTTATGTAGTCCACCATATACATAAACTGACAAACCTGTAGCAGTTTGAGATCGATCGGTCATCTGGGTCACGAGAAAATAGTGAAAAACCAATTACACATTTGCATGAAATCATATATAGGTTCAACAAATGAATAAAACGCTCACTGAGCGATAAACTCAAATCGGAAAATAAGTTATTCATTTCTCATCAAATATGGCATTTCAGACAGAAATGTTTTCTACTATCATCATCATTAGACCGTGTAAGATTAATGTAAATCTGTGATCAAAAGTATATTTTACGCGTTTTTTTCTTACCAATTCTGTAATGTTCCTTTAAATGTTTAACTGTAATATTTAACATGTAACATTAACTGTAAATGTAAACACAGTGGCAGCCTCAAGATAAGTAACTCTACTGAGAAAGTAGAAGGTATACCCTGGAATGTCAATATGGATTATATTTGCATGGCATTGTAAGGTTGCATTAAGAAACGAGAAACTGTTGTTTAGTATTAGTACATGTTCAACACTTGAGTTCCTTATTCTTAATATGAACTAATTATAACCCTTCGGCCTTAAAGCGAAAAGGAAATTATAGTCCATTCTTGCCTCCCAATGCTCAAATATGGAGCTATGACTGTTCCCATTAGCTCGTTTTCGAAAAAGATAATTTGTTTACAACGCCATTCAATCCTGCTTCGTATCTTTGTATTTCTACAACAAATTTAAACCAACAAATAATCAAAACACTAATCACTGGAGTCAATTACCACCACTTTTTATTTCATAGGCTTCCTTTAATTTACACAAAAGCAATCGCTGTGCCATCCCTTAAAACATAGGAGAAAAACACCTGTTTGGCCATTATGTGTTCCTCCCAATTAAAAATATTTAATGGATATATTTAATAATATATTTTCAAACACACCAAGTCCATCTCTAAGTTCTTGGGCACATCAACCACTTTTCATTTACCAGTACCACTGAGACTGCATTGGTTTTCGGAATAAGGGAATGAACGATTTTTCAACAGCCATTTAAAACTGGTAGGGTTGTGGCTGTGCATCACACAGGCATCTATTCCTGCATGTTTTAACCCTCTTGCTGTCTGACCATTCAATACCATTCACTGTGGTTTTGAATGATAGATAAACTTTCAGCTTGCAATATGATACCATGAGGGAATGCATGTACACAGTACACAGTTTGTTCTGTGCACAGTTGCGCCATCGTGCACAACCTTGGCAGTCGAATGGTTTCAAATGGTTGGTCAACTCACTGGAAATGGCCAAGAGTCACTGAGAGTAGGAGGGTTAAACTACCGTTTATGAAGGCAGAGTCACTGCTCTTTTATTCCCATTCACAATTTGCCCTTTTTGTTAACAAAAGTGTAATAATGTAGGAAAAATCTTTAGAAAAATTCTGTTCTGTCAATTTTTAATTCCTTTCATGTCCTTAGGCTCCTTTTGGCGAGGGGTCAAGTTGCATGCGATGCCAAATAAGCCACAGGTACACAACCAACAGGTTTGAACCTAAAGTTAACTCTACTACTGGATGAAGAAACTCAATCCACAACAATGTTCCAGATTTGTATACACAAATTTTGATGACTATTAACAAAATAATGTCTTTTATAATTGGCTTTGATTATTCAGGGCAATTCTCAGCATGGAACTGCTCCCAACAAAAGTATTCCTATTGTAAATTTAAATATATGTATACATTTTAACAACTACAATATACAGACAGACACAGCAAGTATGATTTTTTTCCCAATTTTTGGCCAAGAAAAAAAGAAAAGAAAACAAAATGAAAGAAGGCGTCCCTAAGAATCAGAGGAACAATTGTATATCTTAATCTGATAAATGAATGGCGCCTATGCAGACATTTGACTGGATGTACATTTTGAATTGAACAAAAATATACAAAGGCATTTACCACTAAAATGTAAATGTAAGTATTATTATTACTTTTTTTTGGGGGGGGGAGGGGGGCAAAGAATTACACCTGTCGAGTAGTACAGTAAAGTCATTCCACAGCCAGTTGTTTTGTTTTTGTTTTGCTTCTGATGTCGTTGTTTTTTGTTTTCTCATCAGAAAATCTGGAATGGCAGATGCCGATAGTAAGAAACCTAATTGGACTCTTATGTATCGATGATTACAGTTGTGACATGGCCATCATGTTTTAGAGATCGACTTATTTTCCAGTGCAAAACCCATTATATCTGAAATTTGATTAGAAGGAGAAAAATAATCTGATCCAAGATAAACATAAGTGCCCGAAACTGTACAAAATTAAACCAAACAAAAAATGACGATAAAATAATTTCTAAGATAACATAGGGCCGGCAGAGAGCTGTCGACTTCTACTGAAGGAGTTTAGTTTCTGTCCGGCTACGTCTGTCATGATACCCTTTGCCTGTAGGGCTGCCTGCCTCTCTCTCCTTTGCTCCAGCTCTTTCCATCGACTCTCCTCTATCGTACGCTGTCCATGTGAAGAAAAGAAAATTGTGTTCTTGTTTATACAAGAAGGTGCATTTTGTTTTACAAATAAGGTGATCCCGTGGCTGCAGTTTCAAAGGTTGTATCGTAAATTTGGGTGTGATCCCCGACTTCATGGCAGTTAAAGGTTGTATGGCTTCTGACTTGCACCCAAAGATATTGACAAAATAGGGAGACCGCCAACATAGGGCTAGATAGCTCAGTTGGTAGAGAGCCGGCACATTAATCTGGAGGTCATTAAATAATGTGCACAACAGAGACATGTGCTCTAGAATGCAGAAGGCCATGGATTCAACTCCCACCCACTTGTTTCAAAAGTTAAACCATTAGTTATCTTCTCTTCTTTTTCTTATCAGACTAAGGTCTCTAAAGAATTCAAAGCACCAGTTTACCTTTTGTACATTCAGACTTCTGATCTTGGAAGCAGAATGCTTTGACTGCTTGAGCTTCATTTCCTCGTTGGCTTTTAATCGCTCTTGCCTCCGTTGTTCAAGCTTCTGCTGGAGATCAGCCAGTTTGGGATCTTTGATCTCTGGTTTTTTGGCAGTATTTTTTATCTCTTGCCTGGAAGACAACAAGATGAACAAAGGAGTTATAAACTAACTAATAATAACGAACATTAGCCAATCATAGGACCTTTTAAAAACTCAATTCATGGAGCTCCAATTTCATAAAGCTGTACGGCAGAAAAATCCTATTTGGCAAATTTCTGTGCTAAGCACCTGAGCTCCTCAGGAGTATGTAGCCCCTGCAAACAAATGGACACACTAATTGATATCATTTTCCACCAACAATTTCAATCCATTTACTACAATACTTTTGCAGCTTACCTCTCAATTCCTTTTGTCTGTTTATTCCCAACTTATATTTCCCGTTGTGTCCAGAGCTGCTCTGGAATTTTCTTTCTTAGGACAAACTGGTTACCATGCCTCATGTAGCATACATTGTTACAAATGTGCCGGGGCCAATTTCATAAAGCTGCTTAAGCAGAAAATATTGCTGAACACATTTCTGTTTAGCCATAAATTAGCAGGAAAACAGCCACAAACGGTACATGGGACATAATAATTTGGCTGGTAACCTTGTTCTGGTAAGCAAAATTGTTTCATGCTTAGTTACATTTTGTGCTTAAGCAGCTCTATGATATTGGGCCCTGCAAATTTATGTGTATTAGTTTGTTAATGCTGAGCTCTATCTTGCCATCAAGGCGGGTAGACTAAAAATGAAAGCTGACATATCTACCTAACAGCTGCGTTCTGTCCTTCCACAGCCCTGTGTTTTGATATCTGCTGTAGGGTATCCATCAGTTTCCGATCCTTGGCTGCCTTTGACTCTAAGATTTCATCTCGCTTGTTCTCTTCTTTCGCCTGTAGCTCTGTGGCCATAAGAGCAAGGCGCTCTTTCAACTAGAAAAGTCAAGAACAAGATATTGTGGTGGGTTTGACTCATATTGTCCCTCGATAACGAAAAACGACAGTTTGTTTGAGAAACTATAGATGATGAGTCTGAATAGGACAGTGCCAACTCACTGCTCCAGTGTCTGTATTATTCTACTTGATTAATCTTACCAGATTGTCACAAAGAATTCTAGCACTCGTAGCTAAAAAGTGCAATAAGAACTCATCATGCAAAATAGGTGCCTTTTGTCAAAGCACATAGCTGGCGAGTCATGCTTGACACACAAACCGATTGCTGCATTTAACACTATGTTAAAAGGTTTTCATTGATAGATCTATGATCAATCCACCATAAAATTTTACATACGGGAATGTAAAAAAAAAATTGAAAATTGTCAAGTTTGTGTTCGTAATATTTTGCAAGCTGTCCTACCTCAGCCACTGACATCTCTGAGAGGAGGGAGTGGCCAGCTGTGACCGTCCAATCAATGAGCTTGTTGCGGCTCTTGGGCGTGGCCTCCATGGCTCGGATCTGCTGGATCAGCTCCATCTTGCGTTTCATCTCTGCCTCGGCCTAATGAAAGAAGACAATTGAAAATAATCATCAATGTTGTAGGTTTTCAGAAAAATAGCCAAGAAGATGTTGGGCAATAGTCAAGGCCAGGGCCCAATTTCATAGAGCTACTTAAAAAAATAATAACAGAATAATCAGTAATTCTTTACCAACCTCTTCAAACGCTTGCCTCAAAAGTTCTCTGCTTTCTTCACTGACTTCCTCCACTGCAAGACAACAAGAAATTTAAATTAAGACAGTTCCTGTTTTTTGACACATTGTTTCTTGCGTTGAAACTTAAATAAAAACAATTCTGAGGTCTCAGATTTTCATCTTAAACCTTGAAAAACTGTTGATGACTTCGTCTATTTCTACTTTCATAAAAACATCATGAGTGAACCTCTCACCTATCTTGCGCTTGTAATCTTGTATTTTAGTTTTGGCCTCCTTGGCATTCTTATGTCCTGAGATGACATCTTCCACCATCTGCTTCAACACCTCTTCCTCTTTTAGTCTCCTGGCTACATACTCTTGCATCATCTTTTCCGCCTAGTAGGAGAAAAAATATACACAAAATAAATTGGATGAAAACTCACATTGTTGTATTGGTTAATTGTGTTACCAAGAGCACCGCACCAGACAGTTGTTTTTGCAGTTTTCCTCAGATTTTAACATTTGAAGTATATTAAAAGTACACTCACCACTCCCTGAATATATTCCTGGGTGGAGAGGATCAACTAAGGTTTCTACATCTCACAAAGTGCACAGGCACAGGCACCCTTGTAAAGATTCTACAAGAACCAATTTATCTTCAAAACTAAGTTGATGCTTTGTGAACCATTGGCATAGTTATTTGGAACAACGGAACATTGGGTTATCTGTAACTTGTATAAATTAATTCTGATTTATTAAATGCATTCACGCTTAATTGTTTCTTTATTCATTTGTAGGGTTTGTTGGCTTTTTGTTCGAGGCAACTGGGCATTTGGTGCTCGATGTGGGGTATGTTGTAACCCCCTATTGTGTCTTCATTGTCTGCTTGGAATCTCAAGAACTTTTAGAGGATTTTAGGGGGGTGGGGGGGGGTACTTCTGTACAAGAGGAAAATAGTGTGTTAAAGTATGGGAACATTGGGGGGGGGGAGGATACCCTCTGCCACATATCGGGCATGGTCTACAATTTGGAGCCCCTGGATTTGGTCTTGTTCCCAACCTACCTCCTCCTTCATCTCCTGCACTTTCTGCCTGTTGTCTTTAATCAGTGACTGCCTGGCCAGGATGGCCTCCTCGTGGCTGATTTTGCCCTCGAGCCGACGCCGTTCAATGTCAGCGAGCTGCTCATCCATGTCCTTCTGCTTCATCCCCCGTTGCCACTCCAGGAACTGCGAGGCATCCTTAGCACCTGCTTCAAGAAGCTCAAGCCTTTAAAAAAAATTATTAAAAAAAAAGTTTATTCATAAAACAGTACTTCCTACACTGTTCATCTGCCCTGAAAATACAGTCAAAACTCTTACACCCAGTAACATAATATCTTTATTACTATTATTATATCTTTCTGGTAATGAAACCAAGGAACCCTCAAAAGTGACTAGCACTGTGACCTGTAGGCCTGAAAATACCTGTGTGGAGAAGACGATGAAGAAGTATCAGTTTTAGATGTGGGAGGAACCCCACACAATCAGGTAGGAACTGAAAACCCAATCCACATACAAGGCTCCGGTCCGGGATTTGAACCAGGGCCCACAGAGGTGAAAGGCAGGGAAAGAAACCACTGAGCCAACCTGACTGCCCAAAATCATCATCATTATCATCCATCGACCACGGTCGATATGCCACCCTGGTGTATCCGGCATAGCTCCTGTCAGGTCTGCCACACCAAGCCACCGTACAGATTTCATTGCACATGGCCCCAAAATGAAAAAGCTCCGGCCATACTACATCAACAAGACCCTCTCCACCCTCAAGACACCTCACCTCTTCATCTCCTCCTCCTCCCGCTTCTGATAGAGGGCGCCCTCCCTGAGGATGGTGGCAGCATTCAGCTTGATCGGGACATTCTCTGTGATGGCCAGTGGCATTTCTTTGGTCTTCTTCTTGTTGAATTGCAGCTTGCCGTCTTCCATGGCGAGGATTTCGTTCCGCCGCCGGTGCGTCTTTTCCGATTTCTCTGCGTTTGCGCAGGAAAACTGCCTCTTGGTCGCATCGTACAGTTGCTCCTGTGTATGTAAACGAGTGCAATTATGATCTTTAATAATCCAAGAGACTATACCCCTTACTAATTTCTTGTTCATTATTAATTCCGCTCCGTACATTCATCCGCTGACCACCATTGTTACTTACCACTTTCTTTGTAATGCTCATTTACCAACCAATTTGTAGCGCCCTCACATACACAAATTTTTACATTCACACAGGACTCAATCTTTAGTGTAAGTTAACAGGTCGTTTATTCTTCTCCATATTGGAGGTAATAACATCTTCGTTATTTTCCTTCTATATTCAACCAATGTACAAAACATTAATACGGAACACTTGTTATTATCTTTATTAAAGCATCTTGTAGATTTCTTTTTATAAAACACGTATTTGAGATGGATTTTTAAGTTAAGGTGTGACCCCAAAACGTCGGCCAGTACATAGTTAGTGGTGGGAAACGCCAAACTGGTTAAGTTTTGTTTTGCTTTCGAATGTATCCATTGTAAGTATAATACATTCACAGAGGACTCAACCTCAAAGTAAGCATGTCGTTTGTCCCTCTCCATATTCCAGTGACAGATAAAAGCAATTCCATCGTAAACAGAAAAGTTAAAAGCCGTTTTCCTCTCCAGTAATTATACCACTGGGCCACGACACACCATGATGAAGGACCAGACTTTGTATCGTTTTTGTTCATCGACTTTGTTCATGCTCATGTTCATTCTGTGCAATGCTTTAGAGAGAGAGAGAGAGAGAGACTTAGACTGACTCACCTCAACTCTTCTCCTGTTTCGTTCCTTGGCTTCTACAATTAGCTTGTCTTCCCTAGGACGTCATAGACTTTGTATCGTTTTTATGTTCGTGTCATGCTTTCGAGAGAGACTTAGACTGACTCACCTCAACTCTTCTCCTGTTTCGTTCCTTGGCTTCTACAATAAGCTTGTCTTCCCTGGGGATGTCATAAGTACTTTGGGTACAGGTTTGTGTTTATGAACAGTAGGAATCTTCTCCGGCATGGGCACACTCCTTGGCCTGGGCTGCGTTAAACCGAAGGGCTTCACCTCTTCAAATTAAAAATATTACAATTATTGTTCAGTTTAGTTATTTTCCAAAGAGCATTATCATTCCAACCACCAAGGTTTCAATAAACACATAAAACAACCAACCTTTGAATTGTTATCAACATTTTGAGAAAAATGCTTGCCATTTTGGGAAGTCCAATAGCGGGTAAAAAATTGTGTGCAAATAAGCCTCTAAAATTGCGCAATACACTGTCCAACAAATGGGGACATCGACTCCCAAAATGGAGACGCCAAGATTATTGTGATGATGGCGTCAGGTGAATTGGGTGAATAAAACTAAGAAAAAAACAAACAAAAAACAGTCTGGTACCTTCTAGTGAAATGACAAATAGAACTATCACTGTCTGTGTGTGTGTGTGCAGGGAACCTGATGAAGGTAGCAAAAGTATGCTGATTTTGTAGGGCTATGGGATATATGTTTTTTTTCTTACCAGTTGCTGTCTTTACTGTCCGCTTGGCTTGGACTTTGTTGGCGATTTTATTGGCGAGCTGATTTACTAGTTCTGTTAACTCAGGTAACCATCTTTGGTACATTGTAAAAAGTAAAAGAAAAAAGTGTTCATTTTGCATCACATACATCATTTGAGGTTTGAGAGATTATTCAAGATTTACAGTTTCTGTTGCTTTGAAAATACACCACAGCCTGCTTTGAAAATGCATTAAAGGAGACAGTTGAAAATAAAAAGAGATTGCTGAAGTAGTTCGATTTAACTTTACTGAAAAATTACAATAGTTGTAAATGAGAATTTGCCAATTTACACGTGGACATGTAGCATGATTTTCAGCAAAAAATTTCAAATATTCTGCATATTTTGTAATGTTACAAATTTTCAGATGTAAACATATCGTTGCATCAGTGCAAAAACGTGTTATCTCCAATTTGCAAAAATGTTGTACATCGCACAAAAAGGCTCTGTGCAAAAACGTTGTATCTCGGCACGTACTTGTTTTGTGTACCTCCGAGCTATTTTAAGCGAGACACAACGTTTTTGCACTGACCCAGCGATAAACACGGCATATATTTAGTTAGGTAGGATTTGAAACTTTGCATGGTGGAAGTATAACTAAGAGAGGTTTGCAGTAACACCATGTTAAAATCTCTTTTGAGTAGTGTTGGTTCTGAAAAGAACCGGTGGTTGGCTCGTGCACCACCGAGCCAAGCCCAACTGACAGTTAATCCCCTACAAGGCAGTGCTTGAGCAGCTTCCAGCAACAGAGTCCAGCATTCTCCTGAAGACGATCAGAGCATACTGATTGAAACGTTGAGTCGTTAACCACCGGTTCTTTTCAGAACCAACACTGGTCAAAAGAGATTTCAACATGGTGTTACCGCAAACCTCTCTTAGATATATTGAGTTATTGTGTGAATATCCCTAGTGCTGTTAGTTAACACACATCTTTGCTTGGACATTTTTGAAGAGAAATTTACCTCAGGATTGGTGACATGAGTTGGACCTGAACGTAACTGTTTTCATAAATCTTACACCATTCATCTTTGATCCACGTCTTGAGGTTGGACTCATCCAGGAAAAACGCCAGAAACTGATAAAATAACAAAGAGAAACCTGTACGATTATTTCTATTCAATTCAGCAGCAATCACACAAAATCTGTTCACCATTTATGAAATACACTTTGTGCTTTATTAGGGTTTATGCATCTACGTATTACTTGTTGTATAAAGGTTAAACAGAATTTTTTGACTTCCGGTTAACAGTTTCTACCGATTCCAATTCGAACTGTCCCGGATTGATCAGGATTAAAAACAGAACACTATAGCCAGTCTTGACAGTCCCAAAACCACAAACCACAGGTGTTATGACATACGAAGGAAAATGTATAACAAAATGTAGAGGATTGGAAATAATGTAATACATTTTGTAGGTGATTAAGATAAGATGGTTCCAGCATTAAAGGGATGTCAATCAATCTCTCTGGGGCTAACTTTTTCAAGAAAAGGAGGTCCCAATTTTTGTATGTTTTTGTAATTTTATTGTCTGCCTTTTTTTTAATTTTTTTTTTTTAAACTGTCGGCTTTGTTTAACCAATAAGGCAATTTGGAAATGGATTTCCACGTTTTTTTAAAGACTGATTACATGCCCCAACCCTATGCTTTATGCAAATTTCTCTGCTATAGAAAGCAAAAAAAGTTTGCATGCTGCAGATAAACAACTTTTAGGAAATTGGAACTGGTGATCACTGATCAGTAGACACACTGTCAGCCAATTCTAATAATCTTTGTCTTTACCCTGAACATCTTGTTGACATCCTGTGATCGCACAAACTTTCTGAAATTGGTCATCTCCAGCTCATCAAGTCGATACAATGCCAAATAGCATAAAACTAGGACAAAAAGCAAACCAAAAAATTGATATTAACGGTTTTTTTATCCTCTCCTACCACTCCTACAACACCAGATCTGTTTCACAAGGGAATGTAGTTCCTCCTTTATCCAAATCCAATTCAGGAAAACCTAAATTTTGCTGCTCGTGGAGTCAATTTATTCAATGACCTCTGAGCAACACTCAAATACCCTTTGCCTTCCACTCTAGCCTGCTTTAAATGACAAGGAAAAAAATCCACGGGTTGCTCCTGTTCTGTGGGATTTGAACCAAAGATTCCCCCATTCTGCAGTAAGAGATCTTAACCACTATTCTACCGAGCGTGCCTGGTGACAAAAGGTGAATTGAATTCCGTCGTTTCTGGCTGAGCACAACAAAATTATGCTTACCAGAAAATGACTGCCAGCTAACATACCATTTCACATGTAGCATCTGTGACTGGTATCCGCTTGTTGTTGCTCAGCAGAATTTTTTTAAAGCAATATTTTCTACTTTTAAGCAACTCATTGAAATGGTCCCAGGCCTTTAACTCTCCTCCCACTCACCTGTATATAGATTGATGTCTGTACGGAGGCAACTCTTGCCTGCCCGCACATAAAATCCGCCGACAACCACGCCCATGATGCGGGTGTGGCGAACACACCCAGAAAAGACCTCGGTGAGAAAAACCTGTTCCTCATTATTGAGATTCTGAAGAAAAAAAATTGTCAGTCGATGAGAACAAAAATCATAGCTGAGAGTATTCAATGTAGAATGTATACAGTAGAACAGTACACTATCCCGGGGCTGGTAGTTTCCCGGTCAAAGCATTTAAGGGCCTCAGACAAAGCTTTTAATGCATTACTTACATTATCATTTTACTTATTAAAGCATGTGTACAACATTGGAAACTGTCAAATACCAGTATCCACACTTTGTGTAACCCAACACATCCATAAAATAACAAACCTGTGAAAATTTAAGCTCAATCGGTCATCAGAGTCACAAGAAAACAGTCAAAGACCCCTTTATATGTTTTCACTGTTTTTCAGATTTTATCACTGTGATAAAAACTAATTGTTTTACTAATTTCACAAAAACTGTAGCATTTCAAGCAAAACTATTTTAAGATAAGTTTTCCACCATGACCATCTTCATACCATGTTAGTTATGTGCAAGTCTGTGAACATTCATATTTTAAGTTACCAATGTTGTACAAACCCTTCAAGGCAAGTATTGAAAAAAATTAACAGAAAATCCCACAAAGTTGTTTTCCTTAATATAAGGGCCACTGTCGTCACAATCAAAGCAGGCCTGTGGCTGTACATGGAATTATGAACACTCAATCAGTTACTGCACACGCCCGACCTCCATAGATATGATCTAGAGGGATGGCATCCACGTGCACTAAGTGGGTGAAAGTTCATAATTCTATGTACAAGCCACAGGCCTGCTTTATTCGAGACACCCGCAGCACCTTCAGAACAAAAATATGGATGCAAGTTATTGCCTTTCTACAAAAAAAAGGCTCTACTAAAACCGAAACATAAAATTCCCACTTCCTAAAACAGTGTTAAAAATGTAGTTTTTAGACTTGTTTGTGTCCTTACTGTGTTTTCACTGAGATACGTCTTTAGATGTTGTTCCACCCCATAAGCATTGGGGTCGAAGCCATCTAGTATGGCTATACAATGATGCAGCAGTGATGCATGGTTCATGGTGACAGTCAAGGCCTGTGTGAGGGGAAAAATATAGGATTCAAGGTTTTACAATTGAAGTAGTATGATATGTAATAACTTTTGAATTAATAAAAGGAAAAGACATTTTACACACAAATGTTTGTATGCGAATGTTTAACCCTCCTACTGTCAGTGACTCTTGGCAACAATTTCCAGTGAGTTGACCAACCATTTGAAACCGTTCCGACTGCCAAGGTTGTGTACGGTGGCACAACTGTGCACAGAACTAACTGTGTACATGCATTCCCTCATGGTATCATATTGCAGGCTGGCATAGTTTATCTATCAATCATTCAAAACCGTCCACAGAGAATGGTATTGAATGGTCAGACAGTAAGAGGGTTAATAACCTATTACAAATTACTGTCGTCATGATCATAGCAGGCCTGTGGCTGTATGAACCGGTCATCTTGTCACCGGTACGATCACCTGTCCTAGGCCCCCCTATTGCTAATGCTATGGAATCCATGCTATGCTCCCATGCATAGCATTAACCAGCCCAAAACTACACGATGACCCATGACAACGGTGGTGCCTAAACTCTACGAAATTGTCTCGAAGAAGGTTCCCAAAGATACAGTTTCTTACAATCATGAAGTAATTTTATATATGAACACATGTTCAATAAAAGGGTACTTACTGTAAACGCATCAAATGATCTTAATAAGACAAAATTAAGGCAGAGTTCCGGTACGATTTTTGCGAAGTTTACAAGTTTGTTGACCTAAACAACGAGAGTGCGCCACCAACGATGGCTAAGTGCCATCTGAGTGTCACTGCTTTTCATTGGTCGAAATTCCCACCATTCAT
This sequence comes from Pycnopodia helianthoides, assembly GCA_032158295.1. Lineage (NCBI taxonomy): Eukaryota > Metazoa > Echinodermata > Asteroidea > Forcipulatida > Asteriidae > Pycnopodia > Pycnopodia helianthoides. The sequence continues at coordinate 16,482,562 of CM063254.1, read as the reverse complement.
TCTGTTTGACAACTTTTGATTGGTTGATCGTTTGTTCGGCAGAAACAATATGGCGGCGTCCATGAGCCCTTAGGATTCTTTATTCGCGAGAGTACCGATCGACCCGTGGCGTTTAGAAAGTAACATCTACCTTAGGATTATGTAATCTGTGATGAGTTGATAACCCTGAATGTGTTAATTTCGGGATGTAAGTAATGTAATTTTTATATTTTTTTTAAACTGCGAAAAACAGTTAAAATATGATTTACAAAAATGACACTTGACTGTCATGACTGGATTGGACAGTCAACTTATGACAGTTCTTACAAAAATATAAAAACCATAGAATAAAAATAAAAATCATGTTTACTACTCAGTTGGTGATTTAACTGGATGCTCTTTCAATGCGTGGATTGGAATAGAATCTAAGAGTAAAATCTGGGTTTGGTATGATTTGTTGTGCTTCAAGGGCTATTCAATAATGACAGTAATTTAATTAGGCCAAATATTTGAAATAAACAAAAAACACTAGTGTTGTTCTTCCCCCCCTCATCCTTTTGTAAGTCACATGCTCAGGGTTCTGCCCAGGATTTCTTTAGTGGTGGAAAAATGTTTCCCTGGAAATCATTGCGAGAAGTATTTTTGCTTATCACTTAGGCGATGTTAGGGTCCCAAGTTATTCGGAATACCATTCCTGGTGGGAATTTACTCAACTTAGCCCATTCTCCAGACATGCTTTCTAGACTAGGATTGGGCGATTGTTATTGTTCCAACAAGTGGGAAAACAATTTTCAATTTTTTGAGCATTCTCTGAACTTAAAATACCAATAGGCTTTGTGTTTTCTTCTTTTGTCTTCGACAGTTTTACAGAGAATGGTTGATTAATCATCTGAATGTTTGGCGTGGTAATCAGAAGAAATTTCTGCATCAACAGAACCCCGAAGGCAGCATGGACAAGATGGGCGTGTATGAAGAGTGGAAAAGTAAAAGCAGCAGCACTAGCTGGTGTAATAATAGGGTCAGTTTTTTCCCGTAGTCACTCTTGCCGACCCTTTTGAAAAGTCTAAACATTAAAGGCCCTTTTTTCAAAGTGAGGATCAAAAGCAGATGCTACCAACAATAAGATACATTTATACCGGACACAATACTACGTTTCTAAGCGCTATGGTGCTGTGGTCCTTGCAGACTATTAGATAAAACAAAGGGCAACAGCACCAAAAATACAAAGATACAAAAGCAGATATTATAACATGAGAAGGGCAAACAAAGTAGATAAGCTGCAGATTCAGGTTATTACAGAGATTTGAATGAGTGAGTTTTCGACATAGTTCTACAAACATTTTTACTTATCACTTTTGATTGAGCTTTGATACGGATACCGGTCTATCATTGGTCCCTTTTCAAAATGGCCTCCTGAGTGAGGTAGATGCACTCTCCTCACACATATAAATCGTTATTTTAAGTTATACTGATTCGATGGTCCTAGCTTCCATCAGTGCAACAACATTGTATCTCGATTGTGCAACATCGTCGCATATCGATTGTGCAACAACGTCGTATATCGATTGTACAACAACGTCGTATCTTGATTGTGCAACAACGTCGTATTTCAATTGTGCAACAACGTTGTTAATACATCCAGGTTATTTTCTAAGCGAGACATGAACTTTTGACAATTTCAAACTCTGGCGTAACGTAAATGCTATTTTAGGAGATACAACAATTTTGCACTGACACGACGATATAACAAATCCTCTTTCCCCTTGAATAAGACATTAAGCTGTAAGTCTGGTCTGGTGAATTGCTGGGATCAAGAAAGCATGTAAAAAGAAATTCAGAAAACCTTTCCTGGAAGACAAGGGTTTACCCTATTAATTAAGGCTCACTTTGGGAAACATCTCGTGTTATTTTGGGATTATTGTTTGAAATGAATGAAAACGATACGTGGCCTCTGTTCCCCTGGTCTTGGCCTTGGTGACCCTTCAAAAGTTTCCCATAGACTTAAAGATTTTCCAATGGAAGTGCCCTTTACAAAATAAAATTGGCCTTGCCCTTTCAAAGATGAAATTCCAGGCCTGGTATTTGTTCATGCACAAATTTTATAATATTATTTGTATTAAATGTAACATTAATATTTGTTCTGCAGAGGGGGATTGTTTTTGTACAGTGAATGGGTTAGATTGGATCGGGCTGTCCACTACAAATCAGACGCTGCTATCCGTGACAGACCCCATCCTTACATCTATGTCAGCCCTGCGCCCCATGGAGGTAAGTCATTCTACTTTTATGTTGTTGCTGTAACACTTATATTTATTTATTTTTGTTTACCCAGGTATGCCTAAACAGTTAAAACTGGTTTTCAGTTGGGCCCCTACATATTACTACTGATACATAAATACCTGGGACAGTTCATCTATTCTGATTGATCGAGAGGAGATCACATGGCCATGTTTAAACATGCGACATAAACATGGTAAGGAGTGTTTAAACGTGGCCTGAGGAAATTGAGCCAAAAGAGGGTGCTATTAGATGATTGCGCGGAGCTTGTAAATTTCACGTCCCAATTTAAATTGGTAGGTCACATATTTGGCTCACACAAATATCAAACTTGCGTGCAAAGTTTGAAACTTAGCGCGCAAGCTCTGGTATTCCCAGTGGAACTGTCTTGTCTGTTCTGACTTTTTGAGATGCTCCCTAAATACCTAACACAACCAGTCATTAAAAGTTTCATCAAATGGAGTGTTCTGTTCTAATGATGTTGATTCTGTCTGTTCCTATAGATGACCTCGTGACCCAGATGAGGAGTAACTTGAAGTTGAGATTATCCCTCCTGGAACATTTCCTTGAAGACAATCATCCTGAAGGTACTTTAGACACTCTCTCAAAACTTCTCCAAGATGACTTGTGGATAGACTTTCTCCACAGTGGTTTTTTTCCAACCCCCAAGTTATCCCCAAGCAAGCCAATTATATTGTGGATAAGTTTGAGGGGAAAGTATTGCAACAAGACCAGGCAATTTGTTTACAAGATGATGACTAAACCACTGGAATCCCCAGGTGACCCAGGGGTGCGTTCCACTTGCGCAAACGTTGCCAACGTTTGCGCACGTTTGCCAACAATTTCGAGTGGAACGAGTTGTGCGCTGCCAACGCTGGCGAACGTTAGCAACCGTAGGCGAACGTATTTCTGAGGTGTTGGTGGGTGGTTTGAAAAATGGCGGACAGCATGAAGATAACTGAAAGGTTAGCAGACGACGGTTTTTTCTTGTAACGAAAACAATTAAAATGTTTTTTCAGTGGAGTTGAAATAACAACTCAATAAGTTGATGTCGTGATGAATAAAAGAGGACAACTAAAGCCAACGCTACAAAAAATACACTCCGGTGTGTCTCCATCTCCATTACAGTGCGCCGCCATTATTGAAGTGCGCAACAAATCGTTCCACTCGGTCGCAAACAATCACAAAACGTTTGCGCGAACGGTTGCGATCTGTTTGCGCAAGTGGAACGCAAGTGTCCTTGAGCAAACAGTATGTGGCAAGAACATTGCTATGAGACTGTATCAGTTGGCCAACAAACTGCTCAGTGGGGAAGTCTGTCAACATACTTGCCGATAAAATGAGCTTCGTATTGGGTGAACATCTAACTCTGAAAAAAATCCATCCGCAACCTATCCTCAATGATTTACCCTCTGTGGATAATCTTTCCCACAACTTATCGTGGAATAGTTTTGAGAAGGTGCCTCAGCGGTTCAACACTTGAATTTGTCTGCAGCAAAAGCCTACAACATTTTATGCAAAAAATCACTTCACAAAAAATAATAAAGAACATTGATAAACTTTGCTGCAATCAGATGTGAATTTTGTAAGGGCTGTGGTTAAAGTTCACTAAAAAGAGTGCACTGTACTCAAGCTCTGGTGTTTCTTTTTTAAGCAGCAGAGTGTGGGTTCGAGTCCCGGTCTTGACACTTGTGTCCTTAAGCAAGGCACTTAACCATTATTGCTTTGTCCTTTGGATTGGACATAAAGCCATCGTCCTGTGTGTTGTGTAATGCATAGTAAAAGAACCCAGTACACTTATCGTTCAGAGAAGGGGTTCGCCCCAGTGTTTTCTGGTATGTTGTCTGCAGAGTGCGCCACAGCACATTTTAAACCAATACATGGTGCTATGTAAATAAATGGGTCTTATATCGCATACCTTGTAGAAAAAATAATTAGCGCTTTGAGACGCCCTCGGGTGTGATATGTGTGAAATGAAGGACTATACATTATTATGATATTGTTATATAATATTTACAATATTATTGCTTTATGCACCAAAGTATGAAACAAACTTAAGCCAGTTTTTCCTGCTCTTCAAACAGTGCTTTCCAAGCTACCCCTTGATCGGACAAGTGAGGACCCATGGCGAATCTTGAAGAAGGCCCAGTCTGACAACCCTCAACGCAGGCGAGCTGCTGTGGCTAAACTAGCCAAGAAACACCACTGGCATGGTAACTACTCTGTCTCGCTCTAGAGATGATACATCTCCATCCATCCATTCATATGGGTCCATGGACTTTGCCTGAGGTATCATATTTTTGCCATAATTTGAAGCGTGTCGTGGCTGAGCGGATAAGAGCACCGGACTCAAGCTCTGGTGTTTCTGTTCACCAGAGTGTGGGTTCGATTTCCGGTTGTGACACTTGTGTCCTTAAGCAAGACACTTAACCATTGTTGCTGCGTCCTTCGGATGGGACGTAAAGCCGTAGGTCCCGTGTGTTGTGTAATGCACGTAAAAGAACTCGGTGCTCTTATCGAAAAGAGAAGGGGTTCGCCCCGGTGTTCCTGGTTTGATTGGCTGCATATTGCGCCACAGCACCTTGTAAACCATTACATGGTGCTATGTAAAGGAATAGGTCTAATACTTCAAAAAACGTAGGTCTCCACAATACCTTGCAGGAAAAATACTGAATGTTGAAGCGCCTTTAGTGTCACTGAGTGATGGATATGAGCGCTTTATAAGATGCCACTATTCTGTGCTTACCAGCTTTATGAAATTGGGCCCTGGTTTATTGGTTTTGCTTTGTGCCATATTCAAATTGGCGTCTACAGCTACAGCTATGACTGTTGCTCATGATGACGTTGAAAATCTAACCGTAGCCGTAGCTGTAACCTTCAACTCGGATTCAGCCTTATTTTGTCCTTCTCTCTAGATGCTGAATACAGAGCTATTGCCCAAGCATGTGACCAGAGAACTCTGATTGGTCTAGCTAGGTCAGCTGATGTGGATATGCGCTTCTTTCTAGACCCGCCTTCTCTGGATGAGTCAAAGGTAGTTAACATTAACTGTTTGAGTTGAATTGCCTATTGGTTAATCACTTGCCAATAACCGAAACAGTTCTTGGTTACAGAATGTGTATATATCTACTTTGCTGTGTAGATTTGTTCTTCAGAACTTGTCTCGCCATGATTGCAGAATTCGGGAGAAAACTAAGTTCTGAAAAGAACTGTTTTGCCTATTAAATACTACCTGGGAAGGTAGGAAATCAACTGGAACTACCACTTTCGCTTAGAAGTTTGAGGGAACTTCTCCCTTTTAACTTAACTGCCGCTGAGCGAGTTTTTAATTGGTCTTGTTTGTCTTTACAAGGAGAACACAGAGGAAGGGTTCAAGCGACTGCTAGGAGCTCTGCCGAGGGACAACCTTGACAGATGTACTGAGTTCTTCACCTTGAGAGCCATGGCGGAGAGCAAGGCAGTCCAGGCCAATGATCATGTAGGTCTTGTCTTCCCTTTCTGAGGAAATACCTTTGAACGCATTCTTAGGAAATACCTTTGAACGCATTCATGGGAAAAACCTTTGAACGCATTCTGAGGAAATACCTTTGAATGCATTCCGAGGAAAAATCTTTGAACACATTCTAAGGAAATACCTTTGAACGCATTCTTAGGAAATACCTTTGAACGCATTCTAAGGAAATACCTTTGAACGCATTCTGAGGAAAAACCTTTGAACGCATTCTTAGGAAATACCTTTGAAAGCATTCTGAGGAAATACCTTTAAACGCATTCTGAGGAAAAACCTTTGAATGCATTCTGAGGAAAAACCTTTAAACGCATTCTGAGGAAATGCCTTTGAACGCATTCTGAGAAAATACCTTTGAACGCATTCTGATGAAATACCATTGAATGCATTCTGAGGAAATACCTTTGGACGCATTCTGATGAAATACCTTTGAACACATTTGTAACTGCCTTTTTGTCATTTGGATATTCAGTTTCGCTACAATGATTGAATAGCATACCTTGTTATTATCCAAATGCTGTTCAAATCAATATCAACTGAAATTTAGACAAATTTGCTGCATGTGCAACGACAGATTCACTGATTTGTAACCCCTACTCTGTTTCCCCCTTAATTTTAAAGTGGCACGTTACCTTTGGATTGGGCGCTTTAGACTATCAAAAGCATTTGCTATGAAATGAATATATAAAGTAGGATATATATTGATTCACATAAATATATCCCTTGAAATTGTGTGTTTTTTGTGTAGTTACATGACAGAACATGGTCTGCTGTTTTGTAGAACCAAATGTTTGACTTCAAAAAATGGTGGACCGTATGTTCAGCTGGTTGTATTTCCAGAGGAAATTGATGGTTTTTTTTAATCCCTACTCACTGACTACAACACACTGTAGGTGTTTTAGTGCATGAACAACTCTTAAAAAGGGTGAGGGTTATAATTCCAAACCGCAAATTTTTGTCAGAGATTTGAAGGCAATGTGCCCCTTGAAGACTAAAACTAACAATGTGCAAACTCTTTATGACTGTTAAACTTGACTGTCAACCTTTGTAATCTTAGATTGAAAACCTTTGTGTTTTTTTCAATGTGTTTTGACTTAGAGTGGCACATTGTGCTTTGGGGGTAACACCCTGTCGTTTGTGACGGGTCTGAGTAAGATCCCGGAGGAGGCCAGAGAGACGGTGAACCTGCAGGCCCTCGTCAGTCACTCTGAGGTAAGTAACACAGGGCACCAGACATAGGGAAAGAGCTGGGTTTAAAAACACACGACTGCTTGGCCGTGTCACTCTGTTTTTTTAATCAACAATCTCAGTATTCAGAGTGAGCTCCAAATATTTGTGCCAGCTGTGATAGGGAGGATTCCTAAGTTGTCTGAAAAGTTCCTGCATGCAAGCTAAAATTACTGGAAAATCTATAAAATCCACATAAGTAAGTATATAAGTTTCTGCAACTGGAAAATTGCAATGAAAAAATGGCTCCTGTTTCTATTAGGTTGCAGGTTGGCTGTTTGAACACTCAGTTAAAAGAGATGTGATTTCCCATAATGTAGTGTGGCTAAAAAAGAAAAAAAACAATGGAGCCAGAAGGAATTATTGGGGGAAAGAAAGATAACTAACTCTGAGATGTTCAGTGGTGTAACCAGAGGGGTGCAGGGGGGCACAAGGAAGACATGTTCCAGACCTTTATTTGAATTCAGACTTTTTATGCCTGCCTCGTGAAAAAAGTAGCTATTATTTTCTCCATGTATAAACATGGGACATGGTATTTTGGCTGGTAACCTTATTCTGGTAAGCATAATTTTTGTTGTGCTTAGCAAATTTTTTGTGCTTTAGCAGCTCTATTAAATTGGGCCAAGAAGCCTGAAGGTGCCTTCTATTCATACAAAGTTTTGCTTTGAATTTTGAAGGTTCCCACCCATTGTGAGGAGATAGTCAACCACGGCGGTCTCCAACTCTTGATGAAGCTGCGATCCTCCAAGGCGGCGGTCAGCCTCAAGATTCAGTGTTACATCGCTCGCATCCTCGCCAACATGGCCCTGAATGAACATCTTCATGCTAAGATTGTGCAGGCAGGTAAAGTACACAGTCAGCCCTGGAGGGCTTTCACTTTCGGATAAAATACCATAAGTCATTTTGAGATACGTGGTTGACACATCACTAGGGCACTTTTTGGTTTGGGGTAAATTTGTCTGTATACACCCAAACCAAACAGTGCACTCCTATGTCCGCCATACAGTGTCCGTCATACAGCAAAAAGGCTCATTGTGACATTCTGGATATTATACAAATGTATGATCATTGATGCTTACAGTCAGTTTATTGTCGCAGAATATAATCACGAGGTGAAATATCTGGATGCCGAGTAAAATGGAAAAACCCAGATTTCACCGAGTGACTATATTCTGTGACAATGTATGAATGAAATGCATTCAATGTTTGTTTCACATAGATCCTTGTGATTTGAGGTTTTTCTCACATTGAACACAAACTCAATGCAGACAACCGTCAAAACCACACTTTGAAAAAAAAAAAACAACCCAAAAACATTATTTTTAACCTAAACGACTCCATATAGACACCAACCTTGTCTGCCGTGACCTTGTTTGTCGGGACGAACGGGCGGGAACAATTATTTTGGAAATGACGCTGCGAATCGTCCTGCAAAGCGTCCCAAGCATCCTATATTTATCAACATGGGACTCCTATATTAAATTTGGGAGTGTCATGCATCGCGGCAATAAATACATGGCGGAAATAAAGTTAACACAAGACGTGACCGGAACAGCTGCAGTGCTTCTCCCCAAGTAAGTGTTTATGGTCATTATTTTTTTTGAGTATTTACCGATCTCTGACCCCATCTTAAAAATGAAACGATTATTTCCTCTAGGTTGGATCAGTGTTCTAGCGTCCTGGATGAAGTCGGACTGCATCCCGCTGGCGGCTCAGGCTGCGAGGGCGCTAGTCAACCTGGACAGGGAAACGATGACGGAGAAGCTACACGATGGTATCTTTCTGCTTCACCCACAAGTCAGAATGAGGTCAGGACTTGGGTTGCATTTCTGGCTGAAACATTTCAATCCGAAATTCTGAAATTCACCTTTTCCTATACTGCTCAAAACTAATATAAGTTAATTTATTTGTTCGACACATCAAAAGATCTCATTGGCAGCGGTAACTAAAAGCTGTTTTTGTTGTGGATAATTAATGATTAGTTTATAGGGACAACAACAGAAACCGCTTTCCAATATAGCAGGGCTCGCCCTTAACACTGGCCCGGCGTACATTATCTGGTACCTGTATCTACTAAAGCACAGGGCCTGCTAATTGTCAGGATTTGTTTTTTTCCTGACATCTACAGTTTTCCATGTGTAGTAATGTAGAAATTCTGTAGATCAATTATTGTTATACCACGGTAGTAGATTGTGAATTTTTATTAGTCGAGAACCAATTAAGTGATGTGCCACACGTGATGTGGCTCAGGGGAGCATGAGTGATACACCCCACGGGGGTACATTACCTTTGATCGTTCCCACCGTTGGTCGTTTCCACCGCCTTGTAACAATAAATAGAAATAGCCCCGGGTATGAGGTTGTAATTACGCTGGTACTAGGTAAATTGATTTATGTTCCTGTGCGATGTGCCATAGGGAACAGTGAAGCAATATTTCTGTCATCGACCGCAAGTGTTGTTTACAGTTCGTTCGCCGCTGTAGTGTTCGTCTGCTTTTTTTTTTAAACTAAGCCAATTTTGTCGAAATAATGTTGGAAAATGACAACAGATCGCCTCCAAAGAAGATGTTTCTCTCCTGTTCCAAAGACGAGATCAGAACTTTAATCTTCGACCAAAGTTCATTAAATTAACTTAGTCAATTTCCTGTTAAAGTACTTGCATTTGTTCAGCTATCGTTAGACAACAAAATCCAGTGTTCTACATATTAAATCAATAAAGAAATATAACTTATGTAACTTTATAATGTTTGTTTCCCCCTCCTGTGATCTATTTATCATCGTTGAACAAAATAATTGTTGCAAGCTGTAATGGGGTCCATGGGTTTTGTACACCCTTGGGTAGGCAAATAGCACCCAAGGCGAAAGTCGCCCCCTCGGGTGTACAAAACACCATGGACCCCATCACAGCGTGGAACAATTGTATTTTCTAATCTGTCACAAGAAGAGACCTCTACCCATTTTTCGGGAATGGTTTATTTTTAATAGTGTAATCACACCCCTGGAGCACTAAAATTTGCTAAGCTCAAAAGTTGTTCCTCAGCAAGCAAAAACAAGTAACTAACAAAATGTTTATGTGATGTTTTACTGTATGTGACTGGAGCACTGCTAATTTCTGATAAGCACTCTTCAATCTGCTTGATAGCAATTGAGCTCTGAAATAGAAACCAATTATTTTGTTTACTGTACCTCATTTCACTTCTGCACTAGGCAATCCTTGGAAGCAGACGTTGTCTTTGTGCATGGTATATGTGATGTTTTACTGCATGTGACTGGAGCACTGCTAATTTCTGATAAGCACTCTTCAATCTGCTTGATAGCAATTGAGCTCTGAAATAGAAACCAATTATTTTGTTTACTGTACCTCATTTCACTTCTGCACTAGGCAATCCTTGGAAGCAGACGTTGTCTTTGTGCATGGTCTATGTGATGTTTTACTGTTTGTGGCTGGTGCACTGCTAATTTCTGATAAGCAGTCTTCAATCTGCTTAATAGCAATTGAGCTCTGAAATAGAAACCAATTATTTTTTCACTGTACCTCATTTCACTTCTGCACTAGGCAATCTTTGGAAGCAGACGTTGTCTTTGTGCATGGGCTGCTCGGGGGTGCCTTCAAGACGTGGCGGCAGAAGGACCCGGAGGCGAAGACACCAGGAGAGCCCCCTAGGGAGGAGGCCGAGGAGGAAGGGGAGGTTGGAGTTGATAACGATGAGAGGACAGAATGCTGGCCGAAGGTGAGATTGGGGAAGAGGCAGGAAGAGTGAGTAAAGGATATCAGGAATCTGTGACATTTTTTTCATTTTCAGCAAAGAGTTCAGAGGTGCTCAAGCACGTTTCGTGGGTTATTTTCCCCTTTGAAATCCTATTCATGTTGCTATGCATGCTCTTAGCCTGTTGTTTTTCATTAGATTTTTCTTGAGTGATTGTGCAGTAGTGCTGTTTTTCATGTTTGACCAAAGCTGGCGGGAATTATTATTATTACTATTATTATTATGATATATTTCTGGTAATGAAACCAAGGATGCCTCATAAGTGAACATAATCACTGTAGCTTACAAACCTGAGGAAACCTGTATTCAAGAGTGCTTGCGATGAGAACCAGAAACACCAGGGTAAACCCCTACTCTTCCACGATAGGTGTTCTGGGTTCTTTTACGTGCACTACCAATCCTAGTACATGGGACCTACGGCTTAATGTCCCATCCGAAGGACAAGGGAATGAGTCATGTGTAAACAACAATTTTACAAATGTTAAGCCCATCCCATTACCAAATGTGCATTTTGTATCCATTGTACAATAACCATCTAATATGATATTTTTTTGTAAGAAAAAAAAGACTAAAGACAAGCCATGAGTAATGCAAGTGTAACATTCTTATAATTGCTGTACAGACTTGGTTGGCTAAAGACTGCCCTCACATGCGCATCATTACGATATCCTACGACACCCATATGTCAGAATGGTCTGCCAAGTGTCCCTTCCAGAGTGAAAAGTAAGTACAGACATTTACAAACAGGCTAGTCAACCTTTGGAACTGTCTTATTACAGTGGCGTGTCGTGGCCCGAGCGGTCTGAAAGAAAGAAACTAAATTGAACGTTATCTTTGAATGTTTTTGTCATCAGACGCTCCTTGGCAAACCGTTCAGCTGAGATCGCCAATAAATTGCATCAAGCTGGAGTAGGCCAACGACCTATCATCTGGGTATCTCACTCTATGGGAGGTAAGATATTTGTTATTTTCCTATGACAAACTAGAAACCTCGATTTGATGGGTCATTTTATATTAACAATATTTTTGAATAGATACCTACACACAATTCATGTCAAATTGCAATGCAGGTCTGCTGGTGAAGCAGATGCTACTTGATGCCTGTGAAAATCCGGAGTTGGAGGACATTGCGGAAAAAACTCAGGGTGTTATCTTCTTCAGCACACCACACCATGGTTCCTCTCTAGCGGCTGCATCGCAGCAGGCTAAAATGCTACTTTATCCGTCTGTAGAAGTCAAGGAACTAGTCCAAGGTCAGTAGTTATCTATCGGCCATTTCCGAAACCATGGCTTGAGCTTGGGCTTTGGCTTAGGCTTCGTCAGTTATTTAGAAGACTGGTGCTTTCCTTACAGGGCTTCAATCAGGTGGATAGATCCAAGCCAGAGCCGGAGCCCAAGCCCAAGCCCAAGCTGTGGTTTCGAAAAGGGAGTAAACAAATTCCGTTTTTCAGATTAATATATTTAGTCAACCTTTGCAAGCTCATGAAATCACTTTGGGGATAGTTTTTTTTAAGTCAGCACATTATAATGGATTTTTCTATATATTTTCTTTCCCCCTTTAGCTGCCCCTTCTCTCAAGAATCTTCATGGTCGTTTCAGAGCCTTTGTGCAGACACGCCATCTGCCTGTGTTGAGCTTTGGAGAAACCAAACCACTAAACATTGGACTCGGCGTCAAGACAGTCGTGGTGCCCATTGAGTCTTCACGTAAGTTGCTTGGCATTCATTTTTGTTAACCCACTTCATGCCGTGTGACCTGTATACATGCAAACATTTTCATGGATGTAGTCGCTGTTGGCTGGTTTTTATGTTTTTCAAAATTTTGTGGGATGCGGCCATTTTGCGTGATAACACACCAAGAACATTCTGTAACGTGCCAAGAACATTCTGTATTGTACAAGGTAAACATTTGGAGACTTGATAATGCGCCCGGACATTTCATTATGCAGCATAACGGAGCAAATGTTGCGCTTTGTTTGCCTCGTACAAAGAGGGACAAAAGGTACTGGAATGCCTGCTTGAAATCTCCTTTTTACAAGGGATTCCAGACCTCTGTCCTTTTTTTCTGACAAATGATGATTAGGAGATATCGACAGGCTGCCATGAATGTTTTCAATCGTTCTTGGCATGATTTTTGGCTGTGGCTAACTGCGAGAGTGTAGCTGCTTCGCGGTGAACAAAAACCACATTTTCTCCAAAGAGAAAATAAATCTGGCGCATTGTATGAGAGCAGTTGTTGTCTCTACTTGGTTTAGTCACAGTCTCTATTCGACAACGACATTCTCTGCGTGTTCTGAAAGTTAATCCAACTGTTTGGGCTTGGACAAATCTTTTGGAATCCCAGATTGGAGGGGTTTAAACAAGAAACTTTAAGAATTGTCCTTGCAGGAATTTACCTGTATTGTTTGACCTCATTGAGATTTCACATTTCATTGGTTTATTAAATGCTTAATTGTGTGCATTTGCAAAGCTGTATTTTTGTGTAGTAATATCTGTATTTATTTGTAATTTTTGTTATGGTGGCTGAACTATCAGTTTTTAGCATTGATATTGTCTTTGTACAACTTGTTGGTGTCAGCCAACCTCTTTTTACAATTGTTTTTTATTTATTTTAATGTGGTCATTTTGTTATGGCAGGACCATAACTTGATCACCTTCTCATTTTAAGGATTTTTAGCAATGTTTTAGTGTTTAACATTTAGCTTTAAATGTACTATTTCAATGTTTATATATTGTAACATTCTAGTAATTTGGCCTTTATTGTAACATTTTAGTAATTTGGCCTATATTGTAACATTCTAGTAATTTGGCCTTTATTGTAACATTTTAGTAATTTGGCCTATATTGTAACATTCTAGTAATTTGGCCTGTGGGCCACGAGTGGAATGTGAATAAACCATTAATGATACCAATACTAAATTGGGATAAGGTCATTGATCTTATATGACTGCTTTGGGGCATGTCAGTGTTTTCCGTAAGCAACCTCTGTTGTCTCTAAATACACTTTATAAATTGTTTTTTTTTCTTCTTGCGCTTTTTCATGTTAGATCCCGGTTACGGTGAGTTCCACTCCCTGAAAGTAAACCATCTTGACATATGCAAGCCAGCCAGTCACCGCTCACAACTCTACCACCTCACGCTGAGATTCATCAACCACTCGGTGCCGAGGTCGTTGCCTCATCTGCTGTCGGAGAAGCTCAGAGAGGACATGGACGGTGAGGACTCGGCTGAGGTCTTCTACCCGCTCGGAATGAGTTTTGGTGAATAGAAATCAACTCAAAAGTAATAAACCTTCTGAAAAAAAGCAGAAAGAAAAAGAAGGAAAAAAAAAAAAGAGAAGTACACAAGCAGATTTTATTGAAAGAAATGATTGAATTTCGTTGGAGATACTAGACGACAAGTGTCACATTAATACTGAACACTGTTAAATGAGATTGTGTTGAATCATTTTCCATAACAACATTGATGACTTTTGACAAACGTTTTGTCTGGTTCCAATGACAAGTGTATGTGGGTCGATTTCAATTTTGGGTCCATTCAATTCCAGTCGAATGTAGATCAGACAATTTTCTCATTTTTTTCTGGGATATGTCTGTTTTTGGAAAGTAAAATGAGAATTACATGGAAAGTTTTGATTCTCTTGTTATCATCTGCATGCAATATAAAAATGTGTGCCCGTATCCAAATAAGGGCAAGAACCAAAGGTAGACGGACTGAGGTAAATTTCATGGAGCTGGTTCAGCACATAAATTTGCCCAGCACAGAAAGATGCCGTTTGCAAAAACAGGGTTACCAGCCAAAATACCATTATGTGCTTTTTTGAATATGTGTTTGTGACTGGTTCCCCACATACATGACATAATTTTTGTGAGGCATTTCTTTAAAATTGAACCCTGATTCAACTTGCCTTTTTACATGTCGGGGCCAAGCAATGGAACTGTTGAAGTAGAAAAGTTTGTTTGACCAGTTCGCTTTAAAGAAGACCCAATAACACGTTGTGGAACACACAGCGGCAGGTCTATAAACTGGCATTCAAATTTCTGTGTCTGTTGGTGGTGGTCATGTCAACACCTCACATGTGGTGAGACACTGTAGCGGATTAGGTGTACACGGGCAACTGTTTCACAGAGTCCATGGGGTCACGGGGGTCATGATTCCATGGCCCCGGTGAAAAGGCACCACAAACAATGAACGGATTAACTCTTTGCATGAATTTGTGCCCAATGCCTTTATCGAGGACCTGTTCCTTTCACATACCAGCCAAGATTTTTTGTAAGACGATTTACACTGCCTTGTCATGAGGCCCTGTTGGTTTGAGTTGGTGTAGGTCTTGTCATGAGGCTCTACATCTCTCTTCGAGATGCTGTTGGTTTGAGTTGGTGTAGGTCAATGATCGGTAGTTACATTACAGGCTTGTGAATTGTCAGGATTTTTTCCTGATTTCAGGATTTTTCGTTCAACTCCCTGGGCCTTCAGAATTTTTCTTGAAAGATGGGAAACTGCCTTCACTCAGCTCAGGTGAGAGACTTGGCACTTGTTTATGACTAAACCTTTGTCTATTTATTTGTAAAAACTTGTATTTTAAGTGGGCTTTTCCACATCAAGAGGAAACTGTGTTATCCAGTTTTCAGGATTTTTCATTTTCATACAATTCCACTGCCCCAGTACATAGCGGCTTTCCAATGATTGTGCTTCAGAAACACGACTGTAAAGAACTACGCAGCATTAAAATATGTAAATGTCTGTGAAAAAACATTTGGGCGTCCAAACTGAGTTTCATTGACGAAACAAATTAATAATGAAGAGAAGAAAAAAAGGTGCCTTTTTGACTGAAAATAATCCCGCGCGAGTAACAGGAAAAGGACTTTTAATTTCGAAGTGAACTGGTTAACAAATGTATATTTCTGGGGCAATACAAGTTAGTATTTATTCTTGTGAATAAGATTTTAACTCTCTGCTTGTAAACTAATGTTGTTTTACATGTGCAAGTAAAAACATTTTATTTGTATTCATAAACTGAATATAGTAATTTATTATAATTAATAACATGAATGAAAAATAAAGGAACATTGTTCAGAAATTTGTGCGCTTCATTCATTTATTTTCCTCCTGCTTTATTTCGACAGTGTCTAAACTGAGAATCTCTATCATAGAGATTCTCTGTGAACGTGATATGTGTTATAAAGAATGGTTTGTTATTATTATTATTATCATATTTCTGTGTGAAACTAATACCATATCTAAATTGGCGGCTACAGCTACAGCTACGGCTGTTGCTAAGGACGTTGCTAAGGACGTCCTATACTTCAATGCATAATGGAGCGAAATCTAGCATAGCCATCATGGGCAATTGCCATAGTACATTTGAAATCCAAGGCTGATGTACTTTCTTTGTCATTCTAACCAACAGTATTGAAGAGTATTAAGCCGAGTCTGCGATTGGCGAATCTAATGAACAAGAATTGTTACCAATATGGTAAAGTGACCCCTACCTTGGCCCAGTTTTGTAGTACTCGTACTAAGTCCGACAAGTAATGTACCTATCTGAGTACTGCTACTAGTACTCGTACTGCTACCTAGTACTCGAGTACTGCCACCTAGTTACTCGGTCTGCCTAGTACTCGATACGCACTAGTACTCGAGTATGCTACCTAGTACTCGAGCTCAAGTACTGCTACCTAGTACTCGAGTACTGCTACCTAGTACTCGAGTACTGCCACCTAGTACTCGAGTACTGCCACCTAGTACTCGAGTACTGCACCTAGTACTCGAGTACTATTCTGATGGTACTTGCACTCAGACTCGATTTGAGTACTGCAGTCACACATGTTCTAATTATGCCACAATATTGTAATCTTGCTGTTGCTATCCAAGGTTAGGATAAGCACTGAAAGTAAATCAAAGTTTTCTGTGAGTATTCATGTTTAGAGTAGCAATCACACAAGCACACACGTCATCTAGAAATTAGCAACAAAAACATAAGTGTTGATACTCATTTTAAATTTTGTCTTATCAATTTGTACTGATCAAGTCTTGGTACTCTGCTGTGAAATCGGACTCTGATATCGTTGATCGGTACTCTACACTGTACTCCGACTTGACATAGTCTTGTAATTGAGTATACTTGGCCAAGTATTGTACTTGAGTATACTCGCCACCTAGTATTTGGCAAACTTGATAGTCATATGAACAGGTACTTGATGCAACACTGTTGTATAAAGTACGAATCAGAGATCCAAGTATTTGGTACTCATTGTTGGACGGACTGATATGCAATGATTGTACTCATACACTTGTACTCCGACTGGACGAAGTACTTGTAATTGTATATGGTCCAAAATAATGTGCTTGATCCCTACTCGTCCCTGTTTGCAGAATTATGTTTGAATTACTTGACTGCAACAGTTTATAAGTCTCGCACTCAGAGATCAAGTACTTGGTACTCTGCTGTTGAATCGGTACTCAGATATCGGAATGATTGGTACTCTTACCTTGTACTCCGACTTGGACCAAGTACTTGTAATTGAGTACTACTTGGTCCAAGTACTTGTACTTGAGTAGTACTCGTCCACCCTAGTAATTGGCAGAACTTGATAGTCATCTGAACAGTACTTGACTGCAACACTGCTTGTATAAAGTACTCGCACTCAGAGATCCAAGTACTTGGTACTCATTGTTGACTCGGAACTCGGATATCGGAATAATCGGTACTCTTACACTTGTACTCAGACTCGGACCAAGTACTGTACTTGAGTTCTATAACTCGTCCACCCTAGTAATTGGCAGAACCCTGATACTCATCTAAACAGTACTTTACTACAACACTGCTTGGCCCCAAGATCGAGTGGCTTTACTGCAAAATTCTGCCATTTGGATTTCTTCTCTCTTGCAGCTTACACGGTTAAAAATGGCAAATTTAAAAGGCTTTGCATACATGAGCAATAATGAGTATTGGGCTGCTGAAGAGTCACCATTTTTGTTTACAACAAAAAGAGAAGTGTCTTAAATGCAGTGGGTTTTATTAGAAAACTATATTAAGGGGCACGTTGCCTTTGGATTTGGGCACTTTTGGCTGTAATAAGCGTTAGTTATGAAGTAAGTATGGTTGGAAAGATATTTTAAAAGTAGAATATAATGATTCACATAAATATCCCTTGAAATTGTGTGGTTTTGTTTAATTTCATGACAGGAACACGGTCCGCCATTTTGTAGGACCAAAGTTTTGACTCAACAAAATGGTGGATTATATTTTCCGCTGGTTGTATTTCAAGAGGCAATTTTTTTGAAATCACTTCTCACTAAGCAATGGGGATTGAAGGGCTAGGATTGACCGGGATTTGGGGAAGTATTGAGCCACTTTCCACCATGAAATGACGTCCCATATGGTCCGCGTCTCAAAGTAGTTTCTCCACTCCTACTGCCTTGCTTCATGCGCCA
Source organism: Pycnopodia helianthoides (assembly GCA_032158295.1). Classification (NCBI taxonomy): domain Eukaryota; kingdom Metazoa; phylum Echinodermata; class Asteroidea; order Forcipulatida; family Asteriidae; genus Pycnopodia; species Pycnopodia helianthoides. The sequence goes on along the minus strand of CM063254.1, from coordinate 16,464,369 downwards.
ATCCCTGTTTCAAACCGAAGGCTCAGAAAAAAGAGAAGACAAATATGACAACCCTATGTGAATGTAAAATTTATTGTCCTTTCAAATTTTCAAGAGGCCACAACAAACTCAAACTCCATGCCATGACCTTGTCTTAACCATTAGATTCTAAAATAAACATACATACTTCTATCCACAATTTCTGCTTTTCAAATCTGATATTTCTATTGAAATCTAAGCACCATGATTTGACGCCTGGATTTGATTCTATTTTATGCCTTTACATGTACAAAGTTGAAGTGTTGGACTACCTTTCAACACACACTCCGCCTGTGTTTAGTGTTCATTTGGCAACAACATTTATACAAGACCAGTCCCCATTGACTAATTAGTTACTGCATAACAAATTCCCTCTGGGGGTAATTAATCTTCTTATAATAATAATCCCTGCAACCAACCATTAGATTTAAGTGTGTACAGAATGATGCTGGATAGGTCTGGTTTCGTTTTTGCAGTACGTTCCCATGGGCAACTAACGCCGTGTATTTATCGCTCTCGTTACCAACCCCTCGGAGGGAGACGCTGACAAACGTTGCCGATTGGCTTTCGAAATTAATTACTTTAGAGCGCAGGCTTGTTGAAAACGGTTAAAGCTCTTCTAGGGTGCTTAGCAAACCGAGTCAAAATGAAAGAATTTTTTTACAAGGCAATCACACTTCAAATAAATCGGGTGAGTGCATTTAACATATGTAGCAAAATCAAAGAGGAACGAGAGAGGACCAATTGCTTTAGACTTGATGCTTCTTTTGCTGGCTATCATGCATGAGTGTGTGCATAGAGAGGCCGTCCAAAGGCCTAATTAAACTGTGATCCGCGTTTGTATATTTAAATTCGTCCAGGCCCGGTTTTAATCAAGCAAACATGTGAGATGGTGCAGCAAGATTGTGGGAATGAGGGTTGCATTGCATGTATTAACCTTTTAGAGACGATTCACTTCTACATAATCTTCACCATGCGGCCAGACAGGGTTTTTAACTTTGATTTTTTTGAAACACTTTTTCCAGTAAAAATGTCTGAAAAAACACTGTAAAGCAGAAATTTGCGTTTGTTTTAGAAACATAGATACTATATTAACTTGGGAAACCTCTGTGTAGCCTTCTCCATATCTATTTTCAGGTTTTATTATTTCTCTTTTTTTGGTGAAATTTTATTGAATTTATGGAGAGAAATAAAATAATAATAACAACAACATTTGGAAATGTCAATTCAGGTCTTTGACCTTTTTTTGGTTGAATAGAAGTAGGTCGGATCTTTCAGCTGTCTACGGCTGCTATTGGCATTTTGGTATAAGCTGTTTCCGGCCGCTAATTGGTCTCTTAAAGACACTGGACACCTTTGGTAATTGTCAAAGACCAGTCTTCTCACTTGGTGTATCTCAACATATGCACAAAAAAACAAACCTGTGAAAATTTGAACTCAATTGGTCATCGAAGTTGTGAGATAATAATGGAAGAAAAAACACCCTTGTCACACGAAGTTGTGTGCTTTCAGATGCTTGATTGCTTGATTTCGAGACCTCACGCGTGAGGTCCTCAAAATCAATTCAAATATTTTACTTCTTTCTCAAAAACTACGTTACTTCAGAGGGAGCCGTTTCTCACAATGTTTTATACTATCAACAGCTCTCCACTGCTCGTTACCAAGTAAGTTTTTATGCTAACAATTATTTTTGAGTAATTACCAATAGTGTCCAGTGCCTTTAAAGGTTATATCTATGTTCTTTGAAAATCTCTTGGGGTGTGATTTATCAGACGCGTTCTTTACACAGAAACCATTTCTTATAAACTTGGGGATTATGGGGTTGCATTAATTTTATGCCGCACGCCAAAACAAATATCTGTGTACAAAGTGCCTGCAGGCTTGCACTTAAAGGAACATTACAGAATTGGTGAGAAAAAAACTTGTAAAAATATACTTTTGATCACAGATTTACATAAAACTTACACGATCTAATGATGATGATAGTAGAAAACATCCCTTGAAATATTTCTGTCTGAAATGCCATATTTGATGAGAAATGAATAAACCAATTTTCCGATTGGAGTTCATCGCTCAGTGAGCGTTTTATTCATTTGTTGAATCTATATGATTTCATGCAAATGTGTAATCGGTTTTTCACTATTTTCTCGTGACCCAGATGGCGGATCGATCTCAAACTTCTACAGGTTTGTCAGTTTATGTATATGGTGGATTACATAAAGTGCTTACACTGCCAGCAACTGTTTTGCTAGCAAAAACCAATTCTGTAATGTTCCTTTAAGGCTATCAATGTGTTAGTTCAAATGCCGTCTTAAAGGAACACCTTATTATACTGCCTTCGGCTTAGTTGCTTTGGGATATAAAAAGCGTTTGTCTTTAAATGAATACAGTAGAAAAGATATTTTAAAAGTAGAATATAACGATTCACAAAAATATCCCTTGAAATTGTGTGGTTTTTATGTAATTTCATGAGAGAACATATGGTCTGCTATTTTGTAGAACCAAATTTTGGACTCCATAAAATGGCGGACCGTATGTTGTCGGCTGATTGTATTTCCAGAGGCAGACTTATTTTTTTTAAATTACTGCTCACTATAGTTATAAAACACTGTTGGTGTTTTTGTGCATTGGAAACTCTTAAGAAGGATAAGGAGTAATTCCAAACAGCAGAGTTTCAGAGAGATTTGAAGGCAATGTGCCCCTTTAATTTTGGTTAAATCGCCAATATTGGTTCAGCACTGTGCACAAATTGAAGAAACACTTAATTGAACCAAAATATACAGACTGATAACTGGGTAAATACCTATTACATGTATACAATTTCATGCACAATTTTACAACTTTAAGTATATGATATCTGGCTCCAATGTTTTTTCAAAACAGCTTTAAATTAAAATGATCAAATAAATAATTATTCCACAGATAAGACTACTCTTTTACATTAAAATAACCTCCTTATATAGCCACAAGCATGTAATCATAACAGTACAATAATAATTTGCCTTATATCTAAATAATTTACACAAAAACTATATATAATTAAGTATAATATTTTGGTGAAACTTTAGTTAACTGTCCGGTAAAACATTAGGGCACAGGGGCCAATTTCACAAACAGCTATGATTGCTATTAAGATGTGTATCAATCTTAGCTGCTAAGCAAAGTGTGATGTAACAATACAAATCACTATGGAGATATTACAACTTGTCTTAAGATGAATCTTAGTGCTTGTGAAATCGAGCTTAGGCCGTGTCCGAATTGGCTACAGCTACGGCTAGATTTCCGCGCCATCATGCATTGAAGTATAGGACGTCCTTAGCAGCGTCCTTAGCAACAGCCGCATCTGTAGCCGCCAATTCAGGTATGGCCTTAGTTTCACATAGCTGTTAAGTAGGAAGTTGTCGAGCAGAAGTCACTGGCGCACTGGTCTCAACATAATTTAAACTGCATGGCATTTCGGCTGGTACTCTGTGCCTCCTAAGAAGGTTTTTGCATGCTTAGAAAATTTGAGTACCTACAAGCCTAATGAAATTAGACCCTGGTCCCGTTTCAAGGAGCTCTTTAGAAAACAAAAGCTCTCGTCATATTAGCTAAGAAAACATAAACAGGGAGCTCTACATAAACATTACACACCTTGCATACACCATAGGATGATAAAAATATGCGTAATATAGCTGTCAACTAGAGTCACCTTCTTATGACCTCAAATGTTTTTCAGATGAAAGAGTCCTAAATATATTTTAAAGCCAAATGCAACTGTCAGCCTTTTACCTTCTTAGCATTCTCTCTCCCTTGGCTGGTGAATCAATGAGCTATGCTTATGTTGTGGAAAGAACATCTTGATGCGACAAGCTAAAGTCGTTGTCGTAAATGCATTAGAATACAGGCAAAATAGACGACAGGGGTCTACATTTCCATACATCTCTTGGTGTTTCGACTTCCATAACTTTTGAACCAAAAGTGGTATCAACACGGGGTTTTCATATCCTTAAAGCTGAGATCGTACTTCTTTCAAATAGATAAAAAAAAAATTGACGAGGGTCGACAAAAGACTCATTTAGCTTGATTGCATCACATTTGTATACAAACTAGAGCCCACTGGGTTGTTCCATGGCCAAGTTACAACTGGCATTGACTCAGATTTTACTAATTTTTAGGTAGTCCTATGGGTACGTATACACAACAAATTTTTCTAAACTGTTTTACAAATCAAATCAGAGATGGCCGCCGACATATTTTCAGGCTAAATGTTTTAACGGTGAACACGGGATTACTTGTTAGTTTGACAGATGAATACTGTCTACACGGTGGAGTTTGAGCTAGCGAATACAAATCTGTATCTCCAAAGTTTATCTAAAATATGCCTGATCTTTAAAATATTTACAATATAAGCGATTGATCATTCCACTTCGTACAAGAATAATACAAATTTCAAAATAAAGCTTATTACAAAAATAGTTTGGGATACAACAGCCATGTTCAATAAACTCAGCATCACGTTTTTACACGTTCAATTTACAATGTCGGAGTACTGAATTCAAATAAAATTATACATGTATTTACAATACAGTGGGACTCAAAAGAAGACCCCCCCCAAAAAAAAAAAAAAAAAAAATTAAAATAAAAAAAAATATATAAAAAAAAAAAAAATAATAAATAAAAAATAAATAAAAATTAGTCCTGAATCTCAGTATAAGTGGACTTGACTCTCTGGCTTTTGCACTCTGGGAGAAGGGGTCAATGTGTTCTTTTTTGCTCATAATGTTTGAGACTAAAATCCTTTTTCTTTTACCAGACAAACATGGCAGACGCAATTTTTTTTTAAATTACCCGTTGTTGAAGAATTATCTTACACTATTCTCTACAAATTGTGATTTTTAATCAATAAATAACATCTATCTCTACATTTCCAATGGTGATTGTTTTACTGAATGACACATTTTCTTTCTTGCGGTTCTGTTTTTTTTTTTTTTTTTTCAATTTAAAGACATCCTGTACACAAATATGGTAACCCGCAAACTGACATAACAGAAAGTGTTGGAAATAAATTATATAAAACATTTACATGTGGAATTTACAGCAAATGAATACAAACAAAATAAGCGTGCATAGTACTATAATTATTCAACTTAACTCTTTAAAAACTGAGTAACATGATTGAGACTAACCCTCCAACTATCCCTCCATGATAAACAAGTTTTTAAATGGAAATGTAAAACACATTTTCAAAAAGCATTAACTTGTCATAGTTTATTGATAAATACAACTGTGGTGTAAACAAAAAGGCTTTTCTTTCTTAAAGGTTTTTCATGTGAAATTTACCAGGAACACTTATGTGTAGGAAGAAAATGTAGGTGGGATAATTTTTCTGCCAATTTTAAGCAAACAAAATTGTAAATCGTATTGTTCAAGTCATGATTTATTGATATTAACATTTAAATGTACTTTTGCAAGCTTTCTGGTCACTATTTTACTTGGCTGCTGAGCTAAAAAAGCTCTTAACAATTTAAAAAGCTTATCACAGGGAACCAGTGACAGACATTATTAGTCATGGTATTATTTCTTGTTATAGATCTAGGTTGAAATCAACTTTTTTGACCTACATTTAACAAGCTGTGAAGGAAGTTTAAACAGGCTATTTCACAAAGCCACTAAAAGCACATAAATTCCCTGGTAACAAAACCACCAGCAAAATTGTTTTAAATGACCTGGGGATAAAAAGAGTGGCAACAAGGTCTTAAACAGCCAACCAGCAGGATCATGACTGTGTGACAAAGGACCAGGCCAAAGGTGAGGTCCTTTAATATTGCCTAGCCATGACCCTGCAAAGTTTTAAATGGCTGTTTAAGACCAAGTCACTACTTTTTTATTCCCATTCATAAAAGCCTTTTTTGTTAAAAAGCATTAAAATGTAGAATTGTTTTCAAAACTTAACTGTGGTTTCTTTCCCTGCCTTTCACCTCTTGAGGACCCCAGTTCGAATCCCACCACTGACCGGAGCCTTGTATGTGGATTGGGTTTACAGTCTCTACCTGAGTACGTGGGTTTTCCCCATTTGGGCTTTTTTCTCCCACAAATCAAACGGAACATTTCTTCTGTGGGGACTTTTACACAAAGGAACAAAGGTCCTCGCACAACGTTTTTTCTTTGTTCAACTTGGTCACCACGGGGGAATTCTTCAGAATACTTGAAAGGGGAATAATATAACAACAATTTAGCAAGTCCCCACAACTTTGTGTCCAAAAGACTTTGTGTACTTACGGAAGCTACACACAACAGTAGCAAAGCTTCTTCTTCTTCTTCTTCTTCTCCTTGAGTTGTCAGAAACAAAAACTATAATAAAAAACTTTACGGCTGAACTACACTGTTCATAATTTATCCTCGTCGCACTGATCCTCATCTGTGAAATCTGAAGACTGGTCGATCGGTCTACCCAGGGCCAGTTTTTGTCTCTTGGGCCACTTCTCATTTGGGAACGGCAGCAGTATTATCACCGAGTTTTCCTTGGGTAGAATCACCTTGATGTTCTCAAATGGAGTAAAGTCCCTCAGCCGGAAGATCTTGCCCAGCGCAATGAACACCACTAACTCGGGGAGTTCGTACGCCATAGTCTGCGCCCACGCGTACTCCGTCAGGAACGTGGACATGGTGACCACCATGGCAAAGACGATCGTGTAGAATGCGCAGACGAACCTGAGCCGGATGAAAATGTTGCGCTTCTCGGTGAGTTGTCGCATGATGCTGACATTGTTGAAGCGCAGGTGCTTCTCCTGAATGTAACGCGAGTTGCGAAAGATCTGACGGGTCAGGTAAATCATGTTGTAGGTACTCCATTTAACAGTTCGGTAAATAACAAAAACGATGCTGCAAACAGCAAATGCCTGTAACAGACAGATACAAAAAAAAGTTATATGAGAATTTGTTGCATATTTGTAACAATAAATTCCTTGAGTAACTATACTAGGATCCTTTCTCACTCTAAATCCAACACTAAGGTAAGTCAACACCCAAACTATTAGACTCCGGTATGGCTGCATGCCTGGTCCAATGTAATGCATATTCAGTTTACTAGTGCAGTCCTTACTCAATCAGAATCCAACAGAACATGCACTTGGATTTTGAATGATTGGGATTGTTGGGGTTTGTAAACTTTGTACCAGCAAAGGCATGCCTTTTCAAAGCATGCTTGACAACTACAGCAGAGTAGATGGAGTGAACTTTGATGATAATAACAACAACGGCTCTGGAGCGCAATTCCGAAGACATTATCATCATGCTTAATTATATCATTCCTTAACCATCTCTGCTCCCTGGGGGAGTATAAAGCCTGTGCTGCCTACTATGTAGCTCACCAAGCGAATTCAATCACATGTACCATCTCATCAGCCCTCACAGGTACCCATTTACCCCAGGGTGAACAGAAGTAATTATAGTTAAGTGTCTTGCTCAAGGACACAAGTGTCACCACCAGGACCCTGATGGCTTAGCCACCAGAACGCGAGTCCGATGCACTAAATTGCTCGGCACTGACGATGCGCTATTTGATGGCAAAAAAAGAACAAAGTGGAGGAAGCTGACGGATTCAATGAGGGGGTGCTCCACATAACTCCAGAATTGATTGAGCTTGACCTTTATTGTGAAGTCAGAATCAATGTGAGACTGGTTTTTAATCACCATGCAGTGTACCATCCTTATACAACGATTGATTAGGATCGAGAGAATATTTCAGCTTACCATGAAGTAATTATGCACCCATATGGCACATATTGACGAGCCTAAAAACACCAGAAAAAGTACTGTGGAAATAGAAAAATAATGCAATTATTATGAAATCAAAGCTACATCATTTTTATTGAACCGTTTGGCTCATCCATTTTGTTCACTGCTTATTATAATAATAATAATAACAAATTTTATAGTGCTTAATACAGGCGTTTTCTAAGCGCTGATATATTTATTGTCCAAGGTAATTTAACAGAACTCTGTTTGAGTGGAATAACTTGTTAATAGTATGCTTTAAGCATCCCCTGTTGGAACAAAACGTAGCTCAATGTCAAGGACTGACCTCGCTACCATGGGCAGCGCACTGTAACGATGTCACAAACCCTCATAAGGATATGCTGAAAATGACGCCGATTGGCTCCAAAAGTGACTACTTGCGTGTTGTGGGCCGAGCGGATAAGAACACCGATCAAGCTCTGATGTTTCTGATCGGCAGAGTGTGGGTTCGAGTCCCGGTCGTGACACTTGTGTCCTTAAGCAAGACACTTAAACATTATTGCTTCGTCCTTCGGATGGGACGTAAAGCCGTAGGTCCCGTGTGTTGTGTAATGTACGTAAAAGAACCCAGTTACACTTATCGCTAAGAGAAGGGGTTCGCCCCGGTGTTCATGGTTTGATTGGCAGCATATTGCGCCACAGCACCATTACTTGGTGCTATGTAAAGGAACAGGTCTAATACTTCAAAACGTAGCTCCACATTATACCTTGCAGGAAAAATACTGAGCGCTTTGAGACGGCCATCGGACGTGATAAAGCGCTATATAAGAACTGCGTATTATTATTATTATTATGTTAACAACGTTCGAGCGCTTGTTGGATGCCTAGTACGCCAGGTCAATCAGAAAGTATTTTGACGCAATTACAAAAAACAATGAATCATGTTTCTACACAGTCACCTGAGTGAAACTGCATATACATGTAGTTAGACATGTCACATGATCAAAGAAGAATGAGATGGGACCAGTTGATCTATGACTGCGGGCCACCACACTTGAGCAAGCGCCCAGGGTGGATCGGCCCACAGGAATCAATTAAAATGCGCCATGTAACTGCCACAATTTAATCAACCGGTACCAGGGGTTATAAGTGAGTGGCTGCGAGATCGAACACCCCCCTGGGATAAAGGTTGGCAAATACCTACCTGGTATGAGTAAACAGCGAATATTACGGATGCGAGGCCTGAGGACACACCAGCCTTCAGCTGCAAGCATCATGGTCATGAACAGCATGACGATCTCTGTACTTTGAATGATGTCTCGGTACATCTCCAGGGTGGTGTTCTCATAACCTAGAAAATAATTGAAAAACCTCATAAGTTCATACCCAAAATCTCTCTTAAACCTTCAATCTCTCATCTTTTATACATATAAATTACCATTTGCTCATGTTAAAGGTAGGGTCATAGATTGGTAAATACCCCAAAAATTTATGACCGTAAAAATTGTCATGGTAAGAAGCACTGCAGCTGTCGATAGTATAAACTATATTTTGAGAAAGGATTCCCTTCGAAGTAGTATGGTTTTGATAATTTTTCACCCAAAAACATTTGAAACTGAGAAACAACTCATGCTTACATCATTTCTCAGATTTCTGAGGGTTGGTGTCTGAGATGCAGTTGGTATCCACTGTCACCTCGCTAAACGTGGATGGATTCCACACTCTTGTGAAAATACTGTGACATCTTTTTGCTGTTTTCTCAGCAAGTGGACACTGTATTCAGTTGAAACTTTCCCGTGACTTTTATTGTATTTTTTAAAATTATAAATCATTATGTTGACAAAAACTAATCTATGACCCTACCTTTAATCTTACCAAAACCATGACTGATTGATTGTTCACAAAGGCAACAGAGGCATTTGCCTTCATGCCTCACTATTCATCGACTTAGTGCCCCTTGAAATGTTTCAGTAGAAATTAAAATCTCCCTCATAGAGGTGCCTTTTACGAAACAAAAACTGCCTTGCCCTTACAAGAACAAAGTTGCGAGGGCGGATTTCCTAAAAAACTAAGATTTATCTTTAGATGAGTTATTAATATTATCATAGTGATTTGTATTATGACATCACACTTTGCTTAGCAATTAGAAGTGATTCGCAGTTAAAGGCAGCATAATACTTTTGTTAATTGTCAAAGACTAGTATCCTTACTTGACTTGTTGTAATACATAAATTAACAAACCTGTGAAAATTTGGGCTCAATTGGTAATTTAAGTTGCGGTTTGCCCCGTGTCTGGTATCCAGCTCCTTGCCTAAAATCTCCCTAGGAGAACGTTTCACAATTTTGTGCGTATGAATAAATCCAGCATTTCAGCTGTGGCAAAAATCAAGTTGCTTTTGATATGTTGTCAATGATATGTCCGAGAGTATAAACAGTTTATAAAAATGCAATGATCTTCAACACAGTTAGTGCACCTTGGACCAATTTATGAACAAATTTCTGATTAATAAGACAAAAAGCCATCAGGGTATTTAAATACAAAAGCCGAAACCCTTGCATTATTTACCTGTTTCGTTTGCCGCACCACAATGATAGTTTTGCTGTTATTCCTAGTACACTCAAAGTGTACCTGTACAAATATTCCTTTCAATTGCACTTTGTATTGTTTTCGGACATAACGTTTAATGATCCATGACTTCTACTTTGACACTTGTGATTCATCGAGGCCAAGCATTGTTTACAATCAACTTGAGTTTTTGTAATCTGAAATCGTCTGTATAGCACCATGCCAGAAACCAGAATAGACCGTGGAAGTATTGCACGTTTTCAAACATTTCAGGGACCACTTTGGTCCCAGATACTTTAAAGGCAAAGTATACCTTTAGTTTTTGGAACCGTTCGATTGTTTCAATCTTATATAAATGTAGATATAACCTGTGAAAATTTCATTTCAAAAGGTGGTAGCGTTTTTGAGATATCGACAAAAATCTGGAGCGGTTATGGCCACGCATGAAGAATAATCCTTAAACTCCAATCGGAAAATTAGTTTATTCATTTCTCATCAAATATGGCATTTCAGACAGAAATATTTCAAGGGATGTTTTCTACTATCATCACCATTAGAAAGTTTTTTTCTTACCAATTCTGTAATGCTCCTTTAAATAAGGTTATATCTTTGTCCATGAAATTGATGACACATTTCTGCTACAAGCTAATTATATGGGAATCATTTTTCTTGGGGCTATTTTCAAGTGTTTTTTGGTAAGGTAATTTACATACTTTTCTGCTACTTCCTGCTCCAAAATTTGCATAGATGCTTATATTATTATGTGGTATTTATATTTCCAATATTTCCTGAACCATACATTTCTGACAATGTAATCATCATGGATGCAAACACATTGCCCAAGCTTACCCTGTATGGTTCATATAGAAAGCTTCAAAGCACTCACCAGTAGCAGCAATAACCTCCCACCACACCAGAGATAATGTGAGCGACAGAAACTTGAAGGATGGGGCGACAAACATCAACTTGTGCAGATGGTTGGAGAACTGCAGTGAAAAATTATAATGTCACCTTCTCATGTTGTGTGTATGATAAAAGTTTCAAATCGAACAAACGGTGATGCCATTAAAGACACTGGACACCTTCGGTAATTGTCAAAGACCAGTCTTCTCACTTGGTGTATCTCAACATATGCACAAAATAACAAACCTGTGAAAATTTGAACTCAATTGGTCGTCGAAGTTGCAGATAATGATGGAAGAAAAAACACCCTTCTCACACGAAGTTGTGTGCTTTCAGATGCTCGATTTCGAGACCTCACGCTCAAAATCAATTCAAATATTTTACTTCAGAGGGAGCCGTTTCTCACAATGTTTTATACTATCAACAGCTCTCCATTGCTCGTTACCAAGTAAGTTTTTATGCTAACAATTATTTTGAGTAATTACCAATAGTGTCCAGTGCCTTAAAAAAAAAAAACACTATTTATTAATGGGGAATCAGGGGAAAAGAATACTCTACCTGTTTGAATTTGATCCAATTAGAGATCCAGAGGGCTTGGAGCACAACCCATACCATGACCAGAATCTTGTACATCGGTAGAAGAGCGCCCTCGTCTATGCTAAGATGACTCTTCTCATTGTTATTCATGACCACGAGCCTACCCTGCAATATTAATGCAAAGTTTCCGCAAGCGCTTAAGAATCAACACAAGATTGGGTTTTGAGGTTAACCACTTTTGTAAGAGGCCACAAGTTGTAAAAGTCATTACAACGCACAACAATATTATTTACATAACAATTTGAAATCAGTATTTAATCGTAGTTATTAGATAACACCCAAGATCCCTGTCATTTGATTGGAGGCCAAGGGACAGTAGTTTTTCACAACATTTTATGGCCTACATCATAAAGCATGCATTTTTGGTACTATTCAGTGTGCATTTTTGTTCCATTCCTTTTTCATTAGACCATCCTGTGGGCCGGTCAGTCGCGCGATGGTTGCGCAGCTGAAAGCTTAATGCATGATTATAAACAACACAGTTAGTAGTAATCGCCAAGGTATCGGTGTCTATTCCCTAAAGACGCTGGCGCCATTCAGCGCTGGGTGAGAATATTTTTTGTGAGTTGAAAGATGGAATGTTCCAGTCACCTCGGCTTCGCCTAGTTGAATGGAACATTCCGCTCTTTCCACTTTTAAGAAAAACATTCTCACCATTGCACTCAAACACGTTCATTATATGAATATGAATTGATCCTAGTTGTAACAAATCCTACAAAATCCTGTTGGAAGTTGTCTAACTATTTTGGGACTGCTGGGCCTAATAACACTTTCTGATCTTATCCAAGTCCAAACTCAAAATAATTTTTGAACTGATAGGGGCTTTTTACATTGACTGACGACACTTGTTTTTTTTTCCTCTACCTTGCAACGGACTTCCTCCATTCTCAACCGTGTCTTGTTTGGGACTTCTCTTGGACACTGCAGAAGCATGAACCTCAAGAAGACGTGCCTGGTGAGTTTGTGGTGGACCTCCCAGTAGTTACCACTGTGAGACTTGCCAACGGGGTTCACTGGTATTGCCTGACAAAGAATGGTGAAGTTCTTCTTCTCTGCATCTTCCGGAAATTGCAGCTTCTGACACGCCTGGTTAAGACGGGTATGGCCGATCTCTTCAAGCTTCAGTATAAAGAAAAAAATCTTTATTCAGTAATAATCTTACTGAAACTTTTCCACCAAAACCGACCCAACAGTTGGGTATAATGGCCCAACTGAATTCTTTCATCAGGATTTACATTGTGTACATAATTCTACTAGAGTGAGGTTAAAATGCATGTTGTGTACGTATTTCTTCCGCTGTGATTAGAGTCAGGAAACAGATGGACTATGATAGTCCATGATTTGCCCATAGTTCCCACAGTCCATTAATCACCAGCCAGAACAAAAAGCAACTGACAAGTTAGCTAGCACAAACTACCAATTGTTTCCCCTTGGACACCTCAGTTTATGTGGAAATTTAATTTGACGCAATCCGTCTGAAGTTTTTCAAAGTAATAAACTAGAAAGCTGGGCAACCTGAAGGGATTTTACACAAGTTTTTACCTAGCATAATGGCCAGTTGTAGACCAGAGTTTATAGTGATCGCCTTCAGTTAAACCCTCAGGGCCAATTTTTGTGGCACTGCTTTCAACAGAATTCTGCACTGACACTACAGCGCCCAGTAAAGCGCATTTTTCTATGTGCTGTAAGGGAAGAATTCCGCAGCTAGTTGAGCCATGTAATTGGGCCTAGGTCTTTACCTCTTTTGTTTCTAATGCTGTACATCCCAGAAGCCAAAGGTTTGGAGCGCCAATCTCTGAACTTTTCTGAAGGGAGAGTGAAGAGCATATCAAAGTTCAAACAAACATATACTTATTCCTAATGTATTGTTTACGATACAAAACTAAGAACATTCTATAAAACACAGGGTATGGTGAAGTCTCAAATCACTGTTTACCCCCGGTATCAGAGACTCTTTGCATTGCCAATTATGTCATCTATCAACGACTTTCATACTGTGAGGTATTCTGTCGGAAGAGAAAATTGTTGGTGCAAGTGCTGCTGACATTAGAAAGATGATCAGCTCCATTGCATGTAGGCTAAGCGTCCTTCTGACCAACCGGTCTGTGGCCCTCCAGTGGAGGGCAATGATGAATGACCTTGAGGAGTGGTCAGAAGGCAGGGATAATATTAGTATTTACTAACTTAATCATGATTCTTCAAAAGCAAAATCACCTTTGATTTTTCCAAAAAATGAAAATCTGAAATGTCACAGATATTTATCACATTTAAGTATTGTTGACAGGAACATTATTTTCCAGACTAGGTGAAACTTAGCTGACAATATCGGATAAAAGTACACAATCTTATTCTAACAAATATTCTTAAAATCTTACTTAAAGGCCCTGTACACTATTGTTAAGATCGAAAAACACAATGTTCACAGATTCACACATAACTTACATGATTTAAAGTAAGTAATGGTAGAAAGTGTTCCTTAAAATATTTCTGCCTAAAATGCTATCGTTTCTGAGAAACGAGTAAAACAATAGTAATTATCGCGCGCGATAATTTGAAAAAACAGAAAACACAAAAGATCTCTTTTCACTATTTTCTCGTGACCTCGATGACCAATTGAGCTTAAACTTTCACAGGTTTGTTTGTTCATGCATATGTTTAATCACACAAAATGTGGACACTGATTTTGAGCTGTTACCGAAAGTGTACAATACCTTTAAGTAATATTTTAATAAATCATGATTTCAATTGAATTTGAAACTTGAATTTTCAATGAAATTTCGATCAAATCTCAATCATTAAACTATTATTCTCAGAGGATACAACTTACATAAACTGTCGGCTCACATTCAAGACTGCCGTCCAATGATCCTTTCTTTCCAAAACCGAATTCTCTGTTTTGCATTATGCCGCCATTCCCTGGAACCAAAACAGCATCTGCCTGGCCATAGTACAGGCTCACGTTCGGTTCGTACACCCGACAGTTTGCTGAAAGAACACTACAGTTTATCACAAAAATGACGAGCAAAGCCTGCCGAAATGTCGCCATGGTGTATCTTCAACTCAAACAGATAACAAATTTCTTAAAGAATACAACAGAAATAACACGTTTGTCGACATTCTTGTGATGTATGACATAATTTACCGTCATGGCCATTTATGACATGACATACGGTAGCTAGTTGTGGGTTGACAATATGCAAAACACCATTTAATCATGTCATGCGGGTCTATTTTGGATTAATCCATTTTTCTGAAGGGGTTTCCGTCATAAATACTAAATTGTGTTTTAGTCTATGTGTTAAAATATAGAATTTGATTGTTATTTTCTTTTCAATTAAAAAAATTATAACACTTTGCATTATTATTTTACGACAAAATTCTTATAAATTCATAATTATAAATACAAAAATTCACCATCTTACCATCGCTTGACTCCCCCGTAAATGTTGGTACAAACTTTTAAGTAGGTCACCTTTGTTATTGATCATGTTGTTTTCATTGGAGAAATGCGTGATATTTTCTGAGATCCAGGCACGCTGTTGAGACAAACTCACCGGCCGGATTGTTTGTTGTTTACAAAGTTAATGTGCGAACAGTTCCGCTGACAGTGACCGTTAGGAGATGTGGGAAATGAGATCATTAGGGACGGATTTAACTTTTGTGGAAAATGTGGAGACCATTTGTGCGTGCGGGCCAATTCCCTTCGCCGGCCGGGCTTTTCCCTGAAACTTGAAAACTGATCTACCATTTATTTGAAACATGGAGGAACATACACAAGTTTATAAGCATGCAACCCTATTAATTTCAAATTAAATTAAATAAATTTTATTTAGAATATCCAAATGTTTATCATCAATAAACATGAACAGCATTCAAATGATATTTAACAACTTAATTGAACAATGAAAAAACAAAAGCGACACCAAACACTTTACTCTGGTGTTCCTCTCGGCTGTGAGTGTGATATGAGTGGTTTATCCCGGACTTGAATTATTGAAATTTCAGTCAAGGTAATGTTTTTTAATATTCTGATGTGGGTTAAACAGAAAGTTTCTCTTCTTTTAAGTATTCTCTAAGTCTAATTCTCTTCTTTAAAAACTCAAACGAATCAACTACGAGCAGTGAAGTATTAATTAATTTATCACTATTTGTTTTATACACTAATGGAAATCATTTTATGTATATTTGGTGAAAAATATTTATACCTCGACGGGGTCAATTCAATTCGAATTAAATTTTTCAGCGTCAAAACACCTGATGAGGACTAGCCAAAATTCACCCCAAGTGGTCTGGCTGGCTAGTTCAGTGTTGAAAAGCATATTTAAATATGAAGTATGGATATAAGTGCAAAAGCTTACGGACAAGTGCAATGAAAATCTAACAGCAACAGGTCCTGCTAGCTGGTCACAGAAAAACAAACACCTGTTTTCAGAAAATGAAATTTGTGTACTTCACCACTCAGCCCAGGAGTAACAACGATTTTTGTGAGGCCCAATTGAAATTGACGTCAGAAATGTAACGCTGCATGTGATGTAAACAGACCAATAAGAGAGTCCGTTTTTACCGCTGTCGTCGCGCTATTTCTTACCAACATGGCGTCCGTTCTGTGCAGACATTGAAAACAACATATGATTTGCAGTCAAAAAATGTAACATTTGTAAGTACAGTAAAGTAGAAAATAGCATAAATAGTACTCTAGAAGAATGAGTAGCGTTTGCATGAATTTTAGATCGTTAAGTTTCTGAAAGGGTAAGTTAAACTGCATCGTATTTACAGGTGCGCGTTAACTCATACAAAATTGGAATTGCAATTTGCCTTACGTTACACGGTTACCGTTTAGTGAAGTTGCGATTCGTGTCCATCACCATCATCATCTGATCATGAAATGGTCATGTATTTGGAGGTAAAAATAGACCCAAAGAGATACTGATAAAGGGTGTACATTTCTATGCCGCTGTCGTTATGTTACTGGCAATTCTAAAACAAAAGTTGGTCAGAAAGGAGAAGTTTATGTTATTAAAAAACGAAATAACCAGCAAAAACCAACCACTAAGTTAACTAAACGGTTAAACCAGACATGATGTTTTGTCATGACTTAAGTTAACTAGCCCATGGTCATGCACATGGTCAGCCCAACTCCTACTAGCCCTGGTAGGAAGTCAGTGTCTGTTGCACTGCACTGATGTCCTGAGTATAAAGCTTCTCTACAATGCGAATGAAATTTCAACTAATGTTTTTTCATATTTTTACCTGATTTAAGAAGCTGAAATTTTGTTTGTCCACAAAGTATACTTTTGACAGGTCCACAATTAATAATAAATATATCTCAAGGTGACTTTATTCCAGAAAAAAAGATCCACGCTTCCGCTGTAAAAAACTTGTACCGATTGACGTGTGGGCTTTTGTGCGCATGCGCTAAATGCGTAGCAACTCCGATCGACTTTCTCATCAACAGAAGCAAAATATTCAATTAGTATTAGTTTGGTATTGATACTACATTATTTTGTTATAAATACAAAGTGAATGTGTCCATACCGTATTGTTACTCAAATTATTAAAAAGTAATCGATACCAATGCATACTGAGCTTAAAGCACGAACAGACGTGGCGAACTTGCTATGAATATTGTGGGTGCGCGCAAGTTTTCACATAGGAGTCAATACAGAAAGTTACAACTGAGACGTCAATTTTCATTTTATTCCCAACGGTTGGGAGGATGGAGGCTTACAATTATTGCAACTACAGGAAGTGTGATGATTTTTCTAATAGAAACTTTGGTTTTGGGGCAAAATTTTTCCCCAAGTTGTCACTTGCCATTGCCTAGTTATGTAGAGCACATAGAAACAATTTTGTGCAGGCTCGTTTATTTGTAATTTAATGGAGAATCTCTGAGGAAAACTACTGTAAAAAAAAATTATGCCAGTGTTATTTCTAAATATTAGTAATTCATGCTAAACATAACTTCATATGATGTTATTGACCTTTGTTTTTAATTTTGTTGAATAATTAGTGATTGAAAAGTGGACTGCTCTCTCAAAGTCCGACAATGTCAAACAAAGATAAATCATCCACCAAGGTCAAGGAGTTGCTGAAGGATCTTGGCAAGCCAACCCTGCGTGGTGTCAAGAAATGTCCAAGCTGTGGATTCTACAATGGTATTAGGGACTGAGCTGCAAGAACAAAGCCTGCAACATGGTCCTCCGTGGGGCTGGGCGAAAAAAGGGACACAGTGCAGATGCTGTAAAGATCATTACCGGGTCTACAGTTCAGGTCTTCTCAGTCAGGCTCCGGGATCGAGGACCAGATTATAGGGGTTTTGTGGAGGTACCCTTACATCCGTTGATGGATTTACAGGGGACCCGCTGCTATGTTGACCTCTGTCAGAAGCCAACGGACCCCACCGCCACAACTGAAATTCTACATTGCCACCACCTTAGACTGGCGCTTGAGAGTGAGACAGAAGCCACCCCCCTAACTCTGAAAAACTACGTCCTGAACTCTCTGCCAGTGTCGAATGAGATCAAACAGGCTATATGGCTGCTGGCGACGGAGACCACGGGCCCCGTTGTCCAGAGAGTCAGCAAGAACGTCATGGTGGTCAAGTGTAAGATCCAGCCCAAGAACCTGCTAGGCTTCCTCCACTTCTCATTTTCGGAAAGCCAGCGTAAGAACGGCACCGTTGAGCACAAGTTCCAGTGCACCTGTCGACATTTTAGAAACTTTCGAGCAGCCCCAGGGGAGGAACTGAAACGACGCTGTGTACATTTCTACGCATGCATCTGTGCTTTTGCCAGTGATGAGGCACTGGCTAAAGAATTTGAATTTTTCATCAATCTGGATTCAGTAGGTGAGTAAATTTGATATTCTAACATTAACCCTCTTGCTGTCTGACCATTCAATACCATTCAAGTGGTTTTGAATGATAGATAAACTATGCCAGCCTGAAATATGATACCATGAGGGAATGCATGTACACAGTACACAGTTAGTTCTGTGCACAGTTGTGCCACCGTACACAACCTTGGCAGTCGAATGGTTTCAAATGGTTGGTCAACTCACTGGAAAATGTTGCCAAGAGTCACTGACAGTAGGAGGGTTAACTTCCAAAGTCTATCCTCAAATACAGTAATTGGTCAATTTTGTTTTCCTGAAAAGTTTGGCTAAAGAGAATGACTAAGCTGAAGTCGAATAGTGTTGGTTTCTAGGATATTAAAATAAGATTGCATGAAGGGTGACAAAATGTTTATACTTTTACATACATATGTCAGAAAAAGCGTGGTGTTCACATTCAAAACAGCATGTTCTAAAGTAGCCTAGACACTTCTATAGTTGATTTATTAGGCTCATCGTTTTGTACAAGCATTCTTTCAAAAGAAAATTCTAGCATTTCCAAGAAAATCATCCTGTTGGGGTGGAATTGAAAAAACGTGAAGAATTCCCTAACTGGTTATAGGGAGGGTATACCTTTGGTAATTACTCCAAAACTTACATGGTAGGAAGCATTGCATGTATAACATTCTGAGAAACAACTCCCTTGAACAGAATGTGGTGTTAGAGGAAGGGATTCAAAACATTTCAATCTGAGAAACGTTTCTTCATGAAACGTTTCTCAGATTGTGTATTCTAATTACGGATTATAATTCCTGCATGATTTTTGGCAAAATCTCAGAAACGCCACCAACCTTTTGAAATTAAATTTTCACAGGTTAGTTTAGTTGTATACATGTATCTACGCTTATATAGGATTAAAACAATCGAACGGTACCTGTGTTTTGAAGTATTAATATGAACAATTAGTAGTTTGTAGCAGTGGCAAGCAATAAGTTTAGCTAGCCTGATTAATTGGTCAGATTTTTGACTGGACCTTTAAATAAGGGAATAAAAGAGTGCGAGGTCTTTTATCGCACAGCCAGGACTCTGCAAGGTTTTTTTAAACGGCCGTTTAAGACTGAGTCATTACTCCTTACTCCAATTCATAAATACCCTTTATGTTAAAAAGCGTAAAAATAAAGGAAAAACTGTAATTGCAACTTCAAACGCGATAATCTGATTTCATCATTTTGTTTCTTGGTCATAATTTTTAGTACCATGTACAACTGGAGAATATTTATTGTACAAAGTCTTGTGTGCTCAGTAGCTTCCTCTTGCTCTGCTTTAACAAAGTTGTATATGTCTGAACTAAGGTTCTTTAACTTTCTGCTAAGGCCAGCAGAAACCCCCAAAATATTCATTGGCTGTACTAGGGTTCGACCTTAACTTTGTCAGTGACTAGCCGGCAGGACCAGTTAGCTTGCTATTTTACTGGGCCGCCAGCTAGTCCGCCGTCCATGTTTTATAATAGATAGGGATGCTTTTCAACACCAAACACCCAGCCGGACCACTTGGTCCTCGGGTGCTTTAACTTGGCATTTGGCCAGCGGACCACTGTTAAAGGAGAACGCCAGCACTGTACTCTTCTGTGGCCAAGTGTTACTGTGGTATTAAAAGCTTAATGTTGTTTTTGTTCTTTTTTCTGCCCAACTCAGAATCAATAACTGTAATTGGTGAACCACTGCAACTGGACCAGGTCGTAGCGGAAGAAAACAACCCAAACCTGCTCATCAAGATTCAACGCAAGGATGACATGCTAGGTGTGTAGAACATCACATCAAAGGTTTTTGTGGTTAAATATTACTAGCCTAGAATGTACATGTACATTCTTGACGGGGGCAAGTATACTTTCCATCAGAAGAGATGGCATGTTTATTTCAGGGCTGAAAATTAATCCTGGACCTTAGGCCAGTGGCCAGTTATTTCAGCAATGGGCCAGTAAGCTCACGATTGGCGGTCTTGTGTTTAAGTCTATGGCAACATTTTTTAAGAAGGCACAATGGCCAAGAGGCTCAATGGCCAAGATTTGCTAAGAGTTGACACACATTGCGTGCAGAAGATTTGCATATCATTTTATACAAACGTGAAAAACATCTTGTGTGCAAAATCCTGTTAGGGTTTGCCTCTGTTGTTGTGGCTAATCTCTGTATTAAAATAAAACTATGTGATGCTTAGTACTTATGTTTGACATCATCATCTCAATTATCTTGAGAGTGAGTCAATGTCCCCATGTGTTAAATGACGTAGTGTGCATTGTAGGAGATGTGGCATTTACGGGCTTACCATAATTTCTATGTGCAGTTTGACTCCCAAAATGTGTGACGGTGTTGCAAGGGTCAATGGGACAGGTATTCACAAGTACTGTGGGTTTTATGTGTTTTAATGGCACAGGGTATTCAGTTGATGAAGCTTTCTATCTGAGTAAGAGTTACACCTAAAACAATCTCACCATTTATGTTAACAATTCTTCTTGATGTCACCGAGCTTCATTGCTGTGTTCGTAAATGTTAATCAAAGATCACCCAGTCAGTATAACGGACACATTGTTTTTCTTTATATTTATCAGTATGTCTTTAGTACTTGTATGTAATTTTATTGTTTTATTATGTTACTGACAGTAGTTTTATCTGTTTGTATGATACATTGCTATGCGCTTTTAAACAGTTTTTTTTTTAAATCGACGCATGGTTAATAAAAAGGTGGTTATTATTGTCATTTCAAAAGGAAGGTCACATTTTCCTATTTGCCGGTAAAATTATTGTTATTGTTGTTATTATCATGTGTGATGCTAAAAAAACATGTAGGACATACTTTTCCGCAACTTGCTATTATTTTTAGATTTTCGAATTTTATTTTACTCTTCCACTTTCCAGCCCAAGCAAGCAGTGCTCTCCTCACCCTCCAGGAGAGTGCGGCTTCTCCTGCTAAGAAGCAGGCCACCAAGAGGGGCCAGTTTATGCCCCAAACTACGCCCAGTAAGGTTCAGGTCGTGTCCCCGGATGGGGAGAATACCTCCATTGGTTTCACCCGCTGGCTGGCGAGTGTCACGGAACGGATCAACCAAACAATGCATTACCAGTTTGACGGTAAGTTCTGGCTTATTTTTTTTGTACATGTAGTTGCTTTCAAAGCTGTACAATATATATTCGGTTTGCGGTATCACCATGTGTATAAATATCTACTTTGCTGTGTAGATTTTTTGTTCTTTAGAGAACTTGTCTTGCTATTTATTCTACTACCGCGGAGTAGATTTTCGGAATTCGGGAGACTTCTCAGTTCTGAAAAGAACTGTCCTGCTTATTAACTACTACCTGGGCGGGAGGTAGGAAATCGGCCTGGACTACTACTTTAGCTTTGTGGATCGAGGGGACTTCTCGTAAATTAATGCACTGCCGCGGAGTGAGTTCTTTTTGGTCTCAACGTTTCGACTAGCTTGCTCTAGTCATCGTCAGGAGACTTGTTACCTGTACAAGTTATGAGTCTTTTCCCTGACCATTCTTTGGGTTAGAACCCTCTATAATTGTCAATTATTATTCGGTCTTTGTCTTTGTTACAGAAATGGGATGTTGGTTAAACAGGGGCTCCAATTTCGAATTCAGTTTTGAGATGCTCTCATTTTCCATATTTTAGTCGATTTTACAAGTCTCTAACCTCACGTTAAAATGGTGTAAAATGCCATTGTATTTGACACCCTTTCAGTACAAATTTTGTTGAAATCCAAGAAACTTCCAATGACATCACATTACAATTGTATGGGTCTGTACATTTTTGAACTGGAACTGTTTTAGTTGATTCCTGAATTTCAGTGATATTCAATCAAATCGGCATTGAACTTGACCTTTTGACTGAGGTAAAAATTCCTCTTTGGAATTACAGACCCAATTTGTTGTCGATATCCAATTACATCATGTGTCAAATGAAATTACATTTTAACGTGAGGTAATTTTTCTCCCACTTCCGTGTCCATTGAAAAAGAGTGCATCACAAAACTAAATTTGACCTTGGAGCCCCTCTTTTAAATTGTAAGGTCGATTTAGTGTGTGTGATGGTTAGCCCTGTATCTTGCCATTTTGACAGTTACTGGTATCTGTTTAGTTTCTTGTTTTAAAGTTATCTGAACTCAAACATATTTGCGTTTCTTTTGCTTAATTGCAGTATCTATCTATGATGTATTTATAGTGCATACGTGTTGTTTTATTTGTTGCTTAACTTATGCTTCGTGATGTGATTTACATTTTATTTTTACTTATCTTTGTTATCCATGTAAAAAGAAATTGTTTTACACTCATTTTGTTTTTGATTCATGGCTTTTTTTAATAGCTTGTATTTTGCTATTTTAATTATTCAGTAGGCCTATTTCTTAAATTGTTCCATATATTTTTAACCTCTGTAAAGCGCCTCGGGACCCTGTTTTGGGTTAAGGGCGCTATATAAAAGCCGTTTATTATTATTATTATTACTTATCACTTTAACAGGTCCCAATGTTCAAATACATGCGAGGCTTGCACAGTCTGTACTGATTAATAAAACTGCAAATAAATAAATAAATAAATAAACAAAGCTGCAAATGAACAAATAAATAAAACAATTCACTTGAAGGATCTCTGAGATCAAACTTCTGAGAAGATGTACTGAATCCACAACTTTTAGGAAACATAACAATAAGGGTTTTTGAAGGTATTGAGGGGAATAGTAAAAGTCAAAGGATGTAACCAAGGGTATTGCACATTTCTGCTTGGCATGCTGAGCATAAAGCCTGGTTCATACTTAAAGAGAATTGTGCAAGCAGAGAAGGTTTTCTTGCAGCACAATTGGAAAAACAGCCCATACCGGTTGTTTGCATCATGTATTAATTCGCTTTGCTTTCACTTTCGCATGAAGTATGAGCTGGTGATTATCAATTAAATGACTACGCTTGTAATAATATAACATAAATGAAATATTAATAATAATGCTAAATTATTCTTAATTATACCTCTCTAATTTATATCATGAATTCAAATTTGCTACTTTAACTAAATAAATGCAGTCTGAGAGATGAAAGTCTCAAACTTAGTTTTCTCCAAACACAATTTTTCACATAATTTACTTCCAGTGTTCTTCTGCCCCTTTCTTGTAGGTCGACCAGAACCCTTGGTTTTCCACGTTCCCCAAGTGTTCTTTGAGCTCTTGCAGCAACGATCTCGAGCGGTAGCAAGAAGAAGCGGCTGCCGAATGCGACGACGGCTTTCATCAGAAAGGATGCCCTCCCTCTGGGAACATTCTCCAAGTACATGTGGCACCTCACAAACGTCTTACAAGTCAAGCAGATATTTGATACAGAGGAGGTACGCTCAAAAACAAAAACTTCTCTCTTGAAGTTGGTTCCCTGGAACTACAATGTACTCTGATATTTTTTTGTATTTGATGATCTTGATAAATAATATTGTTAATCGAATGCCATCTTGGTCCAATTTCATGGAGGTGTTTACCAGTAAGCATTTGGGAAAGAAAAATGTGGGTAGGCGTAACTGTTATAGTTGTTTAATTTGTTAAAGGAACATTACAGAATTGGTAATTGTAAAATATACTTTTGATCACAGATTTACATAAAACTTACACAGTCTAATGATGATGATAGTAGAAAACATCCCTTGAAATATTTCTGTCTGAAATGCCATATTTGATGAGAAATGGAAAAAACTAGTTTTCCGATTGGAGTTTATCGCTCAGTGAGCGTTTTATTCATTTGTTGAACCTATATGATTTCATGCAAATGTGTAATCGGTTTTTCACTATTTTCTTGTGACCCAGATGGCCGATCGATCTCAAACTTCTACAGGTTTGTCAGTTTATGTATATGGTGGATTACATAAAGTGCTTACACTGCCAGCAACTGTTTTGTTAGCAAAAACTAATTCTGTAATGTTCCTTTAAGTTGCCTGTACAAATTCATAGTGGTGCTAAAGTTGTTGTGCTACTTGTGCTTAAAGGTAATATACAGGATTGGTTGAGCTGACAAAAAAGTTGCCGACAGTGATCATATACCATGTACATGAAATAACAAACCCGTGAAAATTTGGGCTTAATCCGTTGTGTGAGTAATAAAGAAAATAGTGATGAACTATGCACAATTTTCAGCATGTAAACACAATGTCCTTAATTTGGTTGTAACAACCGAAATCAGCATTTGCATTTTTGTTTAGGTTTTCAGATACAGTTTTCTCAAATATGACTTCATTTCAGAGGGAAATATTTCACAGAAAAAATGGTTCTTAATACTCAGTAATCAACCAATGATACCCTTAAGACCTGGTAGCTTTTTCCTTTGCTTCAGTTAGTAACAGTTATGAAATGAAAGTTCTGCTTAGTCGAGTTGGTAAGCAGAAAACGTCTGCTACTTACTGGCTCCATGAACTTCAGGCCTTGAGCCTGGTTCTATTCCTGGGGCATTGATTGTGGTTTCCCGGTCTTCTGTCTGTGGTCAAATAATTGCTCTGGTTGAGCCTCGTTTCACATAATTACCAATCAAACTTCACCCAAATCTCATGGGGTGGTCGGGTTGGCGTAGTGGTATCTTTTTTTCGGTTGGATTCTTGCCGGGGGCACTATGTGGATTGGGGTTTTCAGTCCCTACCAGATTGCGTGGGTTTTCTCTGGAATAATTCTGTGAGCCTCAGAGAATTATTCCAGGCAAATCCCCCCCTGTGGGAGGAAAACCTCAGTGTGGTTTTCCCCCCCACATCTTAAAACTGAAACTTCCTTCCTTGTCATCTCTCCACGGGGTTCTTGGCTAGTATAGTGATTAAGTTCACTTTTGTGAGAATTCTTGGCTTCACAACCAGAATTACTAAACATAATTTTTTATGAGGGGGTGCAACAAACAACATTAATAACTTTTTTAAAATTTTTCTTTTTCAGATGTTGTTGGAGATAACTCGTAGCTTTGTCGAAAACAGCGATGGAACCTACACCTTGAGTCCCACCCCATCACGGCTTGACCAAGACCCCTCGGCCTACAGGAAGGTCAACGGCCAAGTTCCCATCAAACCGTTTGAGCTGAAGACCTATCTAAAGTTGGTGAGTACAAAAACAAATTTGACATACAAGGCCTTGAACTTTGTTCCGCGAAAGGCTCGCATTTTATTTTATCTGGGCCCAATTTCATAGAGCTGCTTAAGCAGCAATTAGTGCTTTACAATTTTCTGCTAAGGAAAAATCAGCATGATACCAGTCATAGATGATACATGTGGAATGGTATTGTGGTAAGCATTATTTTGTTGTGCTTAGCTAATTTGTGCTTAAGCAGCTGTATGAAATTGGACCCTGTTTAAAAAATGGAAATCTTCTGTAAAAAAAAAACAACAACAAAAGTTTCAATGAATTTTGCATCTGTTCAATCTTAAATAACAACAATAATTTTGTAATAAGTTCTTCGTTTTGTAGGTTGAAAGAATAAACCAGAAGTAGTAGATCACTTTCCTAACTTATTTAAAGCAAATTGAGAATGCCCCTTAAAAAAAAGTTTACTTCTGTTTTCTGTGACCGATAAACACAGGTCACACCTCACCAGACATGACTGAGCCCACACCGTTCATCATAGAGTGGATCCCGGAAATTCTGCCCGTGACTCACATAGGCGAGCTCCGTATCAAGTTTGAGTACGGCCACCAACGCAACGGGCACGTGGAGAAACGACTCCCTGGAACCAAGACGAGTCTGGGACAGCAGACGACCATAACAATATTATGAGGATAAACCTGGCGTACATCATGGTGTTAGTAGCCAGGGCCCAATTCATAGAGCTGCTTAAGCACAAAAAAGTAACTAAGCACACAAAATTATGCTTACAGAATACGGTTACAGCAAACTACCATGTCTCAAGTACAATTGTGACTGTATCCTGCCATTTCTGCTAAGCAGAAATTTGTTAGCAATATTTCTGCTTCAGCGGCTCTATGAAATTGGGCCCAGCAATGGCCACTGGGTGGTATTTTGTGGGCCTTTTTTATTATATGGAGACTCCAATATCCATTCCTGTACGTGTTAACCCAAATGTTTACCATGCCTCTCTGCACAGTATTTTTATTTATTTGAATATTAGTGGTTTTTTTTCAGAAATTTCTAAAAAGTAAATTGAGAATATTGTTGTTGCGATGAAACTCTGACTTAACAAAGTAAAGCAGGCAATCAGGCATGATATTCTTCCTACTTTAGTCTGAATTTTCGATTTCATCTTTTTTGCCCCTGAAAAAATCAGATAAACTGTGATTAAATGGCCTGAAAAGTCTATTAAACTCTACACCATAGGAACAAGTAGATCAGCCCTTGTGCTGAAAAAACCCACATTCTAGCAGTTAAACACCCTGGTGTAGGTTTGTGCGTTCCACTCTTTGTATTTTGGTTTCATGATGATCAGATTGAGAACCAACAGTTTGAAATTTATTTATAAGTCAATAATTCTCTGTTTCAAATTTTAAAAAATTGCCTAAGTTTCTTGAATACAAGACCTGCGAAGATTGATTCACTGTTGCCTTTGTTTTTCAAAATGGTCTCTCGGTGAAGAGTTTTTACCCATTGTGGGAGGAAAGTCACTTTTTTTTGAAGGGAATGAAGATGCAGGGCAATATTTGCAGTGAATTTTTTACGAAGTTGAACCTGTCAGACTCCGTCAATTCTTGTCGTTACAGCTACCTTGACCACTAGTTAATTGGGTGGGGGGAGTGCACATTTACGTGGTAATTCCCAACACCCAACAAGTTAAGAAGAGACTCAGTGTCAGGGGATGTCTTGTGGCATTTTGTCAATGACAGTTTTAGGAAATGCATGTGTTGATTTATTTAGAAATGTGCAGAAAAAATGTTAACGACCCAAAAGAAAATGTAAAAGGATTGTCATTGTCTTTTTAGAATGATATCAAGGTCATGTTTGAGTACCTTCCCCGAGTAAGCCTGTTTTTTTTTTGAGTGGCTCATAAGGTACTGCTGGTGGCTCACCCCAGTCAGCATCACTACCCACCCTGCCCCTTAGTTGGGGTCACTGGTGTGACTTACTGGTAGAGTCATAGATCGGTAAATACTCCACAAATTAATGACCATAAAAACTTACTGCAGCTGTTGCTGGTGTAAACTATTTTGAGAAATGATTCCCTACGAAGTAATATCATTTTGATAATTTTTCACCCCAAAACATTTGAATCCGAGAAATGATTTATGCTTGATTCATTTCTCAGTATTCTGAGGGTTGATGTCTGTTTACAAATGCTGCAACCAGAGATTGGGTTGGTACCCGCTGTTTTCTCAGCAAGTGTTCAGCTGAAACTTTCACATGTGACTTATTGTATCTTTCTTATATTTTTACTTATAAATCAGTGTTAGTTTGACAAAAACCAATGTATGACTCTACCTTTAAACTTGGATAGGGTCGGGGGAAGCTAGTCAAATGCACCCAATGTAATGCTGGTCATTACATGAAAGTAAAAGTTGTTTAACATAAATCTAGTGAAGTAAACTTGTAGAATGTTCATGCAAAATGACTTGAAGTATGTCGAGATTACATTCATGTACAGCCAAAGTAATAAAAAAAAATTGTTTCATCTTCGGTTTGATGTGGTCGACTTTGATGAAGGTAGAAACGGAAGTATAAATTTGTGGAAGAAATCTGTGACATGATTTTCAACAGTTAGACAACAGTGATGGCAAGTATTGGAGAGGGTCTCTTTAATGTGTGTGCTAATTTAAAAAAAAATGTATATCTCTGTGGTATGAAATATACCGTCATTAACTTAACCAATGAATGGAGCAGCCTGAAACCAAGTGTACAATGATTCAAAGGGATGGTACAATGTAGTTTTTGCATGAATAAAGTATACAGTCGACTCTTATTATTTAGAGCTCTGCTGAAAAGAGGTTCTGCTTATAAACTGCATATTGTAAAGTCCCGAATCTCATTTTCTACTTTGTGTTTCTTAGTTTTGCTGTCCTCTTGTAACAACATTCTTGTCATGAAGAGGTCAGTTGGCAAGTTCCAGTGACCTTTGTTATAATGAGAGTCGACTGTATTCCACTTTCTGGAAGAGTTGACTAGTTCCAATCCGCCAGTCGTCAAGAAAAAATTAAATTAATTTGTGAAAAATTCATTTAAATGATAAGTCGTGTCTTTGAAGAGTGGATGATACTATCGTATGTTTATACATGCTGAAAGTTGCTGGGAAGAGCACACTCCTTTTAACTTTGAATCTAATCTTTTGTTTTTTCTATTGAAAATTTTTTTGCAGGTATTAGTTCTTGTACCAATTTTACATGAATTACAGTTGAGTTTTCTTTTTTACCAACAATTGACTATCCCTTTTATATTAATGTAGTTTGAGCTGTTGATTTGTGTAAGCACTTACACAACTAGCTTTTATACCAAAAGGTAGCAGGGAACCTTCCGTAAATAGAACACAAACAACTTTGGTTGGTAACCTGGTAACCGTAACATGTCTTGGCCAGGCATTCTAGTGCACCAAACTCAAGTTCCGGTGATAAGAACCATGTGGGTTCAAATCCTGGTCATGACACTTGTGTCCTTGAGCAAGATGCTTTACTATAATTGCTTCTCTTCACCCAGGGGTATAAACGGGTACCTTTGAGGGTAGAGGTTGATATTGTGTTCAAAAAAACCTTCAGAGCGCCATGGCAACCCAGGGCTGTGAACTCCCCAGGGAGCTGAGAAAGATTACAGGAGTGTTATCGGCCCAATTATCAGGGCACTAATGTAACGTGCATTAATACGCTATTGCAATGCACTATTCACATGTGTAAGAACTAGTTATTTATTCCATCTGGTGTCTGGCAGTAGGATGTACACTCTTCTGCTGGACATGCAAAGTAGAAAGAAAAAAATGCCCATGTGAGAGAAGGTTGTAACAAATGAAATGGTTACTTTGAAAAATACAGGTCATAAACTGTTATTTGTTTGCTGCTAGAAGTACTTACTGGTAGAAGACATTATATTCATTCCCATAGAATATCTGACATTCCTGTAATAACTTATGAAGGGCAGAAAGAAAAAGAATAAAACTTTCACAAAATTTGCGCATTAATTGGTTATATATCCTTCTGCCAGGCGCACGGCAGTTTGTCTTTGCCGAGTATGTGTACGCGTATTTATAAAGATTGGCCCCTTGTGAAATTCTCATTTTTTATTCCCTTTTTGAAAATTACTATATATTAATTGAACCTAGACTATACATTTTCAATACTGAAATTATTAGCCAATAATTTTCTCCACGTCTGGGTATAGGTCCACATCATGGTGCAGCCAAGTTGTTTATTTTCAAATCAACTCGATGTAAGCAAAACAAGGCAGAAATGAAGAAAGAAAAAACAGCCTGGCACCACTTTGTATATCGAAAATCACATGTATTTTTCCTTATTGTGTGCTGGGAACAAGAGAGAGGTGGCGGGTAGAATAATAAAGGTCTATATTGGCTGAGTATGCCAATCCCAAGTGTAAAAAAGTGTATATAATGATAAAATATTGTTCATCATAACTGTACAGAAAGTTGAGAACGTTTGCATTTGTGCTGCTAGGAATTGAATAAATCTGGTCAACTACCAAGGTATCTGTAAAGATTTCATGTGGGTATTTTTGTTATGTTTCAATGGATTCACCTCAAAGCCCATGGGCTCTGTGTAATGCCGAGCGTTATCATCATCATTCGGCATAGACTCGCGTCTGTGTCTGCCTTTTTGTCAGATTGTAATGGGGGCGCATTCCTGGGGTCTCCGTCGTCACCTGTTATCACTTTTGTACCACTCCACTTTGTCTCACCGTCTATCCAACACAGCTCAGGGGCGACCTCTGCCACGACTTGTATCCATAGGCAGACCGTCTATAACTGCGTGGAGTAGACCTGCCTGTCTCATCACATGAGTGCACCTCACAGCCTTCTGCTCTAACACCTCTTAACTTGTAAGACACCAGCGTTCGCCAATCAGCTCCGCCAGCCTTTCATTTGTGATAAACTCTGACCACGTTACGCCCAGCAGGGTTTGCCAAATCGTTCTGTCAAAAGCACCATCGTTCTGCTAATTGTTCTGCCAAATGCCAAGCATGGTGGTTTTTATTATGCAACACCTTATCCATTCAACTCCCACAAACCAGTTGAGTATTGATGAGTTTTTTTAATTGAAGGGATACAATTTACTGTCAAATTTGACTTCATGATTCAATATTTTATTTGCTGTTTAACACAAACTTGTCTTTTAGCCGCGCATAATCAAATGTTTCCTTGTCACACTTTTTATGGCAATTTTTTTGATGTCAATGATTATCATTTTTTAGGAAAACATGATAGGCAAATCAAGAACCTAATTCTTTCTTTTAAAGTATACTTTTTTCCTCCCCAATGCATTTCTCCTTTGGTGCTCGATATGGGGCAGTGTTCCCCCCCCCCCCATTGTGTCTTCGTGATGCTTGGAATCTCAGGATTTCTTTAGAGGATTTAAGGGGTATGGTTACCTCTATACAAGAGGAAAATAGTGTTTAAAAGTATGGGAACATAGGGGGATACCCTCTGCCCTGTACTGGGCATGGTACAGCATTTTTAGGGGGCCTTCTGGCAAGTCTCCCTATAAGGCCTGGTTTTAATTTGCAGAATCCAACAGACTCACTACTTGATCGGGCAGTTTTGAAGCTTGGTATTCTACTAAATTCTACCGAAATGTTCAACGCAATATGTATCGGACAGTTGAAGTCAATGGCTGAAACACCATGCAGTTATCATGTATTGCACATTTACCAATTACACCATATGAAACATTTGCACTAAACCTTGAACTTTTTGATCATTATGGACTACAAAAGCGAACAAACCTAAAGAAATGGGACCTTCCTTCGTGACTGAAGTCGCTTTGTATACAGATTGAATTCAACCAAATTAGCTTAATATCAACCAAATTAGCTTAATATCTGGCTTCTACCAGTTTCTGAAGATGAAAAACCTTGCAATGTCATTTTTGATATCAGTGTAACACAGGCACATTATCAATATGCAACTAAGGTCTACAAGGCTTACCTAGTGTAAATGCGTAATGGTTTAGGCCCTACTAATTTACATAATGATAACCAAAGATTTCTCATGGTCTGTTGACTATGACTGTGCAAAGTAAACAGTGCCACGTGCATCTCCAAACATGTTGTAGCCTTGATTGCAAGACGGTTTGCGTGAGTCTGAAGATTGATATGCACAGCACACACCGAGTCCATGCATTGAGTTTGCCAGTGCTAGAGAGTAGACCGATGCCCACAGTCCACCAAACACACAGTCTGTAAAGGACGATAAACACCCACTCACATGCACAGAGTCCATCCTGTCGGCTCCGTGCGTGAAATCAGTGTAATGCAAGTGCCGTACAGTGCATGGACGGACTCCGTGTCTGTGTGTGCTCATATTCGATACCTTTATTTGTAGACTCCATGGAGGTAGAAATTAACATGTGTAGACCAAGGACAAAACAAAAAAAGGGAAAATAAAAGGTCTCCATAGGGGCATTCTAAAAGACTGTGTTGCTCTACAAGACAATTTGTGTGCAAAGTCTATGGGAAAATGTTAAGTACAGGGACCAAGCAAAGAACAATTATAGAAGTCTCCACAGGGATGCATTTTTGAGAATGTGTATGTGGACAATTAAGATAGCCTTGCAAACAAGGCTAAACATGTTGTGAGATGCAAAAAAGTCTTGGGTTTGAATCCTACCAGAGGTGCCTGTTGAGGGAGGGGGGGGGGTTCAGTTTCAAGTCAAGTATACAGAGCAATTATCATACATCTGGCTATAAACCATAATGATCTTTTGGACGACTCAAAATCAATCAGTTTTGGCAAGATTAAAATAATATTTTATTATAAAACAATTTCCAAATTTACACATAAATCCGAGTTCATAATCTTAAATAAATTTCTCTATCGATACTAACTCTTATGAAAATTGTATAAAAACCATTTCAGCAAACAAAATGATTTTCTACAGGGGAAAAAATACTTTGACTTGTGTTCAGCGTTGGAAATGTGTTACTTATGCACACTGACTTTATAGACCCAACTTCACAGAAATAATATTCTATGAAATTCTGTGGCTAGTATTTGAACCCTGTAGAACTTTGGTACAAAACTGAAAAAATAAAATGCAATGATAGTCAAAGATGGAAGTGAAATCGGTCACCATGGTCCAGTGGTTAGACTGCAGGACTTGCAATCACAAGGTTGTGGGTTTCGAATCCTACCAAGCTAACTGCTGATGTCACATGACTAGAACAAGCATCGTCGTCTAGTTACTGAATCACAAATTCTTGATTTGCGCAACTCATAATCATAGACGCTAAACCAATGTTTGAATGAGAGAGATTGGCTGTTGCCAGCTTGGTGTTTATATCCCCCTTGTGGGAGTTTGCCAAGTTCCCTTGACGGAAAGATCATCTAGACAAACAAACGACACAAACAACCCCTTAATCTTTCTCAACATTCAAATGATAAGAAATTCCATCAGTTTTTGACTATTTTGGCAAACCCCACCCCGACACAGTGTCTCTAAAGAGCTAATACAGTATGAACATTGAAGTAAAACTAAACTACAAACCACCCTTGACATCAAATCGTCATCCAACATGAACCAGGGCTCAAAATTAACACTGTACCACAGGCCCATGGCCATTGATTTTAGCATCTGGACAGTAAACTCATGACTAGACAAGTCCTACAGTCTTGTGGGTTTTTTTTGATTGAATAATAATACCATCATTGTGTAATATATATTAAACAAAATTTTTGTTTAAATGGTACAATTTTAACTTTGCGTCTGATAAATGTCTTTCAACTCTGTTGAGTATCAAGGTACATGCATACTCATCCATTTTACAAATGAGAGAAATCTTCTTCTATTGCTCGCTCAAATAAAAAAGTTTATACGTTAAACTTTGTAGGTTTTTTCATCTCATTTTAATTCTGGTCAAGTGAAATGAATTTTGGTCTGGTAAACATTATAAGCTGCAATATCCCTGAAGTCTTGTGGATTTTCCCAAAATTGAGCCCTGTGAACAATCAATGGTTATAAATTTGTTTACCTTTTTATCGATAGTTTAAGAATAAACAAAAAAGTGATTGAGTATTATTTCATAAGTTTTTGGCAAAAAGCTTTTAACAATAATTCAAAATTTTCACATACCCCGGCATAACTGATAAATTACGTAAAAGAACCAAGTTACTCGATCGCTAAGAG
This sequence comes from Pycnopodia helianthoides, assembly GCA_032158295.1. Classification (NCBI taxonomy): domain Eukaryota; kingdom Metazoa; phylum Echinodermata; class Asteroidea; order Forcipulatida; family Asteriidae; genus Pycnopodia; species Pycnopodia helianthoides. The sequence continues at coordinate 16,430,457 of CM063254.1, read as the reverse complement.
AAGGGGTTTGCCGCGGTGTTTCTGGCAGTGGCTGCCGACTGCGCCGCAGCACCTTGTGTAAACCCTTAAAAAGTGTTACATAAACGGGTCTCATAAATTTCAAAACTTTTCTTAAAAAGTGTTTGTCTTTGTTCAAGCGCTTCGAGCACCTTATTAGTGGATACCTGCATGTATTAGACTAAATTGTTATTATTATTTTCATCATTATTTATTACATTGGCAATCTAAGGAAGCATTATTATTTCATAAAAAAAATCACTTTACTGTTCAAGAAACAAATCAAAAAGAGACATTTTCAGCTTGAAAATAAGCGCATGCATGTAGGGTGTAGAAAAAGCACTACATGTATAGGAACTGGTCTCATGTCACATGCATCATTCAATCTTTCTTTTTTTTTCTCTCTCTTTTTTTGGTGTATTTTCTGTTAAATTGCATATTCCACATTCCAACAAAAGATAGAGCTCCAGTTATCCATCTTGTGCCTTTGGCCTCTAAAAGTTTTGGCACTAACATTGGTTGTAAAATCACTAGCAATGTGCTAACAATGCTTTTGAAGGCACTAGCTACCTGCTAACACAGAAGAAACTTACATCCTTAATTTAACCTTGAGTTTTTGCAAAAATATTAAAGATAAACTCAGAGAACTTAATAGTTTTGGTGTAAATCCCGCTAGCAAATTTTGGGCTTTTGAAAATCTTTAAAGCTGGTGCGTGTGGCATGAGTTTATGGTTGACTAACATCATACCTGACCACAAGATACACCTAGAGCCATCAAACTGATCCATATTCGTTAAAGTGGTCTGTGACCATTTCTTCGTAAGGGTTTTTCCATTTCCGTACAGTACATCTGTAAACAGCGGCAATCAGCAGAATCACTCCCACCAAGAAACAAACTGCAACGACTGGTATACCGATGTAGAAGCCAGACATCGAGAACGTAGAGCATGAAGCCTCGGTGGGGATCAGGTTAGATGCGTTGATCATGAAACCAAGGGACCAGCCTAACTCTTGACCTTTGACCTTAAGAATAGTAACGCAGATTTTTTATACTGTTACCATTTATAACTGAACATAACTTTAGTTTGCTTAACGCACAGATTTGCTAAGCAAAAATTTACGGGAACCAGTTAATTTAAGTTACATGTACATGGTATTTTTTTTACTGGTAACCATTTTCTACTAAGCAATATTCCCTGGTGTGTTTATCAAATTTGTTTGTTTGACAGTTTTGAGAAATTGTACCCGGATCACAAGTATGTGGTTTCTAATCCATGAAAAAAAAACATTACTTTAAAGATGGACAAATACTTGCCTCGCCAGTGAAGGTCACTTTCCATGTTTGTGGATCGAACCCATATCCTTTGAAAAGTAACGTGGAGATGTAGTTGATTTCAAAGCAGAAAAGTACAAGAAGATGTGGGTCACCAGGCAAATGTTTAACCTGCAAAGTGTCAGACATTAAAGTTACTTAAAGATGCGATCCTGTTGCGTTTTCTTGGTTAAAGTCATCAGTCATGACACTTGTGTCCCTTGAGCAAGACACTTCACTATAATTGCTTCTCTTCCCCCTGGGGTAAATGGGTACTTGTGAGGGCAGAGATGGTTCTTGTGACTGATTTAGCTTGGTGAGCTCAAATATTGGCAGCACAGGCTGCATACTCCCGAGGGAGCCGAGATAGTTTAAGGAATAAAATAAATAGTCCAGTGACCAGGGGTAATAATGTTGGAGCGCCATGAGCCTTACTGAGTGAAAGATTGAGCGCTATATAAGCAGCCACTATCATTATTTTTAATAACCCATTGCATCCAACTGAAACCAACATATTGCAAAGCTTCAAGCCGAGCACCACCCAAAGTATTTCTATTTATGGTGGTGTTAATTTTCGACGCTCATAGTCTGGTTCTTGCAAGCATGTATAACAAGTTATATAAGTGTATTAGGTCCCTTGCAAAAATTGAACAGGCCCTTGAACATGAGTAGAACAATTCAACAAATATTGGTAAAAGAAAATTCATAAATTCTGATGGTTTTTACTGTATTTTTGTTAAAGATATTTTTAAATGGAACTAACATTGTGAGGAGCCGGTCTTCACTGCATGGTAATGACCTTTGTTAATGGCTGGCTGTTGTTAATGGACCTCGCCTTCGGCTCGGTCCATTAACAGCGGGCAGCCACCAACACGGTCATTACCACACAGTGAAGACCGGCTCCCAAAACTGTTATTGCCTGATAATTTGCTTTCTACAAAACACGTTTACACTGTCTTCATCTTGGTCACAAGACCAATTAATACTACCAACAAATTCTACACAAAGCTCACCTGATCATAAGTTTCTGCACAGAAGGACCGAGTCTTGTTCTGAATGTCTTCAATGGTTGCATTTGTAGGTAATCCCAGACCTTCAATGATCTTTTCAAAAGTACTAAATGCCTGCAAGAATAGAACTCGACTTTAGTGTTGGTTTGAACCACATTCAGCCACAAATTGGTTAGGTTTAGATTGTAAATAGTTTATTTAGTAACGTCAAGGCTCTTACTATATATCTCTAACACTTTCAATATAAACTTCTGAGGCACACGTATAAAATATTGCACGCACAAACGAAATGCTTTCAATCCTTGTTTTATATAACACAATACTAGAGATCCTTGTCATTTGAATTTTGTTTTCACACTAAACAAAACATAAACACAGAAACTTATCCCCTCCCCCCACATTCTGAATATTCTACAAAAAAACTTCCAAACAACGTATAGACATCAACCTTGTCCGCCAGGACACAACCTTATTTCGTCGGGAAGAAACAGGCGGGAACAATTACTTTGCAAAGAATCGCTACGAAGTGTCCCAACTCCCAAGCATCCTATAGTTATAAATATAGGATTCCTATAATAAATTATGGCGAGTCCACGGCAGTAAATTCATGGCAAAATGGTACGACATGCGATGCGTGTTCCACCATTCATCAAATAAAAAGGATCTATGTGTGCACTATACAATACAATTTAATGGTTTGTAAAAAAATTATGGCCACTTTTTTTTATTCCTCTAAACTATGGTAGTGAGTCTGGGTCTCCCTTGTGGTCTACTGGATGAAGCCCTCGTACCTTCTGGGCATATTTTAGAGAACTTACAGACTCTCTTCATCACTGTAAACAAAGGACTAGGCTAATATATGCCTGGATATCCCTTGGTCTACAGGATTTTCTTGGGTCAATTACATCTCAATAGATTTACAGTCTCTCTGCATCTTCTAAATTCAGGCCCGATACTTCACAAAGGCGATGGCCCTGGTCATTGCCTCGGTGCCCCTTGAAATGTTCAAATATTCCTCATGGAGGTCCCCTTTACCGAGGAGACAATGCCTTGGTGCCCTTGCCCTTTCAAAAATGGCGTGGCGTGGCCGAGCGGATAAGAGCACCGGACTCAAGCTCTGGTGTTTCTGTTCAGCAGAGTGTGGGTTCGAGTCCCAGTCGTGACACTTGTGTCCTTAAAGCAAGACACTTAACCATTATTGCTTCGTCCTTCGGATGGGATGTAAAGCCGTTGGTCCCGTGTGTTGTGTAATGCACGTAAAAGAACCCAGTGCACTTATCGAAAAGAGAAGGGGTTCGCCCCGGTGTTCCTGGTTTGATTGGCAGCATATTGCGCCACAGCACCTTGTAAAACCATTACATTGTGCTATGTTAAGGAATAGCTCAAACTTCAAAAGTAGCTCCACACCTTGCAGGAAAATACCGACTGTTGAAGCGCCTTGAGCATCACTGAGTGACGGATATGAGCGCTATATAAGAAGCCACTATTATTACTATTATTATTAAAAACGAAGCATCACGCCTGTGAATTGGCTACGAAAACAATCCTGAGAAGTCACCGAGCCTACTTCGGAAAATATTAACGTAAACCTACCATGAACTTTCCATTGGGCTTGGGCTGGTAGACCCCGTTAAAAGAGCATCGTGGATAGCTACAGTTTGCGTTAACATCGATCAAACTCTCCACTGCAGCCGCGCAAGCAGCTGCATCACTCGATCCGGTGAAGTTATAGGATGACGGGGTGTCGGTGTCGTGAGGGGGAATGACCTCTGACCCCCAGCCAGCTAGTGCTTGGGGTCCTTTGCTACAAGGGGCTTTCCATAGATATTCGTCAGCAATCATCTCCGAGTAACCCTCAGGAGCGCAGGGGTTGACGGTCGTTTTGTTATATCCCCCATCCTGTTGAACAAAAGTCAATTGCATCATAGTGAACGAATACTCAACACATTTGGTGCTCGATATTGGGCATGTTGTACCCCCCCCCCCACCCTATTGTGTCTTCATTGGATGCTTGGAATCTCAGGAATTTTATAGAGGATTTTAGAGGGGGGCACTTCTGTACAAGAGAAAAATTATGTGCTAAAGTATGGGAACATTGGGGGGGGGATACCCTATGCCCCATATTGGGCATGGTATATTTTAACTAGTCAAATATTTTCAATGCTGGTTTACAGACATCAAATTCCACAAGGAAATGTCTCTGTGAACCCTGCTGGTCTTAGACTTGGGTCAAGTTGGGTTTTGCCGAGTCCTCAGTAATGAGGTTTTTGTAACGTGGGCCCTCTAGTGTCAATTAGTTGCCGATCCACGTGTAGCGAGGGGAGTTATTTGGCACATTATCGGCAAGTGAGGGCACACAACAAAGTGCTGAAATTAATTGGCGATATTTAATGTGAAGTACATTGAATGTTTTAAACGAACACGCACTCAAAAAAAGTCAAACATGGGTCATGTCTACCGTGGTCTTGGCCTTGGAGACCCATGGAAATATTCACACAAACTTTAAAGAATTTTTTAGTGGACTGCCCTTTGTAAAATGAAAATGGCCTTATTAAATATCAATGTTTTCCTTGAAAGGCATATTCGGACAAGCTTAGATCTGTTTGCTCATTCACCTGGACCAAATAAGCTTTCAATCTGCGTATCGCTTCATTAACCCCATAGCAAAGATAGCTATGAGTGTAGAGGGTGTAATCCACGCCATACAGCCTCAGATGGGCCGTGTATTCCTCAGGCATCGAAGTCGAGTCCTCGGGAACGAAGGTGATTTGAGTGGACGCCCCACCCAAGTCTAGAGCTCCGTATGTGGGTAGTGGGTCCGTGTAGAAGGCTGATGCAAAACTTCTCAGTAACGAGTGACTCTACAAGAAAGATTGACAACAGAAAATAAAACACTCCACTACTTAGCAACATACAAAAATAATAGTTAATGGCATGACTTTCGACCCTCGCAAAGTATTTCTCAAAGGTTAAATGACGTCACATTAGACTCTTCTAGGGTCGAAATCCCAGGCCATTAACTATTTTTTGCAAATTTTAATTCATAGGTTCCTTAGGCTGGTAAGCAGTTTGCAACAGCCAATTCTATTTTCTTACTTAGTAAACTGTAATGTTCTCTATTCAAGTTCCCCCACTAAAAGTTAAACTAATTCATAAATTCACAAATATTTGATGAAAAGTGAAAGTTTTCTACTAAACGTTTCCCCGGTCATTTTTTGGCGGCCATTTAATAAATAAGCGGCCAATTTAAATTTCACTTCATTCTATTTCGCGCCCAAACTGAAAGCTCCTAAAAACAGTTATTTGATTCCACTTAATAAGTAACTAATTGTTCCATCATAAGGACAAAGCAATAATGGTTAAGCATCTTGCTCAAGGACACAAGTGCCACAACCAGGACTCAAGCCCACACTCTGCCGATCAGAAACACCAGAGCTTGAGTCCAGTGCTCTTAACCGCTCGGCCACAACACGCCATACATCAATGTATTCCTTGCCATTTTTAGTTTCACTTTGTACCAGTTTTACCAGTACTCAACATCAAATTATCCCCCCGAGAAGAACCCCGAACTTACATTGAGTGTTCCAGCCAGGTAGTTTGCTGAAACCCATCCGTACGTTCCCTCATCTGACCCACTGATAATAGTGGCTTGATCTGCACTAAAGTTGTAGGGATACGAAGCCATGGTTGTCTGCACCGAGTCCATAATGCTTGCACTCGTTGCTGGTTGGGTCTCTCTAAATCGAAACAAGTAAAAGAACAACTGGAGTTGTACTCTGCTAACTTATTAGAGGATAATGAAGTACTGTTTTGTAGATGGGTAGGCAGTGGTTATGAAATAAATCTGTGCTAAGAGCCTCTCCGTAAACAGAAAATGTCTGCTTACAGGCTTTATGAAATTTGCTCCATATCAGAATCTACTAGGGTCTTTGAGAATTGTTATGCATTTGGGACAACTTCTTCAGGCCTGGAGTTTCATCTTTGCCATACTCATTTTGCAAAGGACACTTTCACTGACATTTCTTAAAGTCTATGGAAAACTTTTGAAGGGGCACCAAGGCCAAGGGCAGGGCAACAGAGGTAATTTGCCTCTATGGCCTCCAGGCCTGCTCCTTGATAGAACCTTTCGGACAGTTTAAAGGAACATTACAGAATTGGTAAGAACAAAACTTGTAAAATATACTTTTTGATCACAGATTTACATTAAACTTAGACGGTCTAATGATGATGATAGTAGAAAACATCCCTTGAAATATTTCCGTCTGAATTGCCATATTTGATGAGAAATGAATAAACTAATTTTCCGATTGGAGTTTATCGCTCAGTGAGCGTTTTATTCATTTGTTGAATCTATATGATTTCATGCAAACGTGTAATCGGTTTTTCACTATTTTCTCGTGACCCAGATGGCCGATCGATCTCAAACTTCTACAGGTTTGTCAGTTTATGTATGTGGTGGATTACATAAAGTGCTTACACTGCCAGCAACTGTTTTGTTAGCAAAAACCAATTCTGTAACGTTCCTTTAACTATGGATACTCTAAGTTCTACAAAATAAGCTTCGCTTTGGGAACACAAACAGCAGATACTTTTTAAAATATAGAGGGTGTGACTGCTGAGGTTGTAGCAACTTCATAACTAAGAAAAGAGGGAACTGACTTGGACATGAATATTTTTAAACAGTGTTTTCAGCTTTTCTTTGGCAAACAAAACCGAGAAAAAAAGAGGATGGCAGCTGATCCATAAATTTAGAAATATCACCTCAACAGTCTCATTCCGGCCGTTGCACCAAGATGCAATGATGTGTAATCAATATACTGCTCTGGTACGATGTCTTTCACAACATCAAGACAACTCTTGAGTGAATCGCCAGCGGCTTGAGGAGCATCTGTGTAACTTGAGATGCCTCCACCTTTAGAAAAACATTCATCTTAATACAATTACAAACTTTAGTTTGTGTTATACTTCTGTAATGTAACTGTGATTTATAGTTTGAAAGAGAACACATTCAGTATAAAAAAAAGTAGAGTCTGTCCGGAGTTATTATGGCTCATCAGGTCGGTATTTATATCCGGTTTTGTTAGAAATGGACAGAATGCCAGTCCATCACAGGTTACTCCCCAGCTAAGGGCCAGTACCCATTTGTAATCCTGGGTGGAGAGAAGCAATTATGATACAGTGCCTTGCTCAAGAGCACAAGTGCTGCAACTGACCAGACCAGGATACGAACCCGCAGTCTGTAAATTACGGAACTTGAGTCCGCTGCCCTAGACTGCTCGGCCCAACAGCCAACAATACAATCAGTGTCACAACTAAGCAATGGATACTATTTCAAAAGTCTCATTTTATCAGGTATGATATTTCCCCTTTGAAAAAAATAGGACAGTTTTAACAAGTACTGATCAGAGCTCGAATTTTACACTGGACCGCTGGCCCAAGGCCAGTGATTTTAGCATCGGGCCAGTAACCTTATGTCCGGACAAGTCCGGTGGTCTTGTGTTTTGTGTTAAAATGTTGACTTTCAGTCTGATAAATACAATTCTGTTGATTATCGAAGACTACTTACCCATAATATACAAATGAGATAAATCTTCTCTTAGTGCTTTTTCAAATTCAAACAGTTCAATTATTAACCTGTGTAGGCATTTTTTTGTTCTAACTTCAACTCTGGTCTTGTACTCAAAATTTCGGTCCAGTAAATATTTTGAGCTACAAGCCCTGCGGTCTTGTGGGTTTTTCCCTCAAATTCTAGCCATGCTGATGATAACCAACAAATTGTAGAGGCTTTGATATCTAAACAAAATGGCTATTTAATAAAATGTTTTATATCTAAGAGCAACCAAATCCTTAATCAGATTAAATTGGAAGAATATCATTCCTCTGTTGTTCATTGTTTTCTCCAATACAGGCATGACATTCTACCCTTAAACATTTCAAAGACAAAAAATCTTTTGAACTACAAGGCCCATCATCATATGCTTAAATAGTCTTTAATTTTGAGCAAATATCTTGATTGCACACTTCTAATAAACAAGTTCTTGTGCATTGTGTACATAAGCGTTTGTTTTACCCCGGCCAATGAAATTACTTGATTGCTCTTACTGTCTAATGAGAACAGCTAAAACCAATAAATGACAATACAAACAACCTAACAAATTGATTCTGTAATTGTCTTACTGAATTTCTGTGGGTATAAACAAATCTGCAATCCCAATTAAAACCCTAAAATAAGGCACCTGTTTCGGAAAGCACATGCTGACAATTTTTTTCTGTAGTTTAAAAAGGTTTGTTTTGCCCATTTTAAAACAATTTCTTCATCTAAGCGTGTTTGTTTACACGTCCAGGTTATGCCTGGTCAAATTTAAGGTTATTTGTTTGCTTAATTAATTGACTTTCTTAATTTTGTTCATCTACCGTTGACAACTAAAAGACCGATTTTGTACACAAAAGATGCTGGCAGAGAATTTGTCCTGCCCTTTCTAGCCAAACCACTGTCCCATGTTGATTGACACCCCCCTCTAGGAGGTGCGGCATGGTCCAGCTTCTGATAAATGGCATATGAGCTGACCAGTGTGTTTGATGTGGTTTAGACAATGGAAATATTAAAATGTGTCAGCATGTGCTGGCAACGTATCTCGTTTGAGGGTTTTAAAATCTAAATAAATAACAAAATGCATAACAAAGAGGTGTGCACAATACTTGATGACAATCCCACAAGTTTTAACTTTTTGATAAATTCATTGAAAATAAACAGATAAATGTGCATAAACAAAAAGGAATTAGAAATCAGAATTTTTTTTTTTCTGAATGATTTCTAGACTTGATGTATTTGAGGACATCAAATCACAAATACTGACAGTACTGAGACTTGCCCACCAATTCCCATTTTCCCATCTCTATTGAGACTTCTTTTGTTCTTTCCTTAACATCCTCCCGTATAAATTGTACACACAATTCCTTGGGAAACATCCCTCTCTTTAGAACTCCCTGTGGAGACCAATTGTGCCTATTGTCTTCAGTCTGCATAAGGTAGGGAATGTTAAAACAACCTTTTGTGCAATGCAGACAAAAATACAGGAAACCACTTTTGTAGAGGTGTGAAAAAACCTGGCCATATAAGGAAGTACCAAAAAAAATGCACCAGATTGATTGTTCTGGGGGATTTTTAACGAAAAGACGAGGAAAAAGGCCTTCTTAGTATAAACATATTTACTTATAAAACTAGTAGGGGATATGGCCTTAGCTTTTGATCCAAACCGGACCTTCGTCAGACGCACCATATATATTTATATATATATATAAAATTTGTAGGGTAGATGGCCTTAGCTTTCGATCCAAACCGGACCTTCGTCAGAGCATAAACAAGCACAAACGAAAAACATATCCATTTATGGCAAAAAAGAGAGGCAAACAACAATGGGATGGTATCCAGAAAACTGACTGACGGACAGACAGACAAACAACAGCAACAAATATAACCTCTTTTGCAGAGGTCAAACCAATCCAGAAACCCAGATTTAGAATTCCTAGAGTCAACGTAATGGGACCCGTATAATATCCCCATGTGCTTTTTTACCTTGTGCCCTGCAGGTTGCTTTTTGTGTCACAAACCCAGTCTCATCAACTCTTGTATCATTTGGCCAGTTGTACACCGTCATATTAGTATGGGATGAACCAGCATCAAAAATAGCCCCATACTGCAAAAAAAAAATAATAATAATAATAATAAATTCTTACAAAATGACAAAACCCGACAAATCGTTTCATTCTTTGATGTTTCCACCATTTCCATTATCCGGTTAATACTTTATGATAACATTTGTTTCCTTTGTTCGCTGTTGATTTTTTACAGCAGTTTTTGAAATTTCAATATTTTTTTAAACTGTTCCTACTTTCAATTTGAAATTAATACTTAACTTAACTTGAGTGTTTAAAAGTTAAGACACAGTTTTATCTTTAAATCCTGCTCTTTTATACTTCTAATTATTATAAAGGCTTCTTTGTGTCTCCGTTTAGTTCAGCCTATCTTGTGGAATAAATTGTGGGAGAGACAAACCCCAATTTCAAACCATAATAAGTTTATATTCGGTTTGCGGTAACACCATGTGTAAAAAATATCTACTTGCTGTGTAGATTTGTTCTTTAGAGAACTTGTCTTGCTATTTATTCTACTACTGCGGAGTAGGTTTTTCGGAATTCGGGAGAACAAATTTACACAGCAAGTAGATATTTTTTACACATGGTGTTACCGCAAACCGAATATATACTGATACCTCACCATGCAATGCCTCAAAACCCACATAATAAGTTTCATAATTATAATTTTTTTTTTTAAACATTGATATAGCCTACCCCTTGATTGGTGCAGCTCTCACTGGTGAACTTCATCACTAAGACGATGATGCCCAATATGGATCCCGTGACAAGAACAAACCCAACTGCTAGAAGAACAGCAGAGCAAGCCCCTTCCTTGTCTCGGGCAGGTTTGACTCTGACATGATGGCGGTCACCATCGCCTTCAATTAGGATCACACACATAATGTCCAAAAAAAAAATAGTGAGAGCACAAACCCTTGACAGAGATGAACTAAATAAACACTACAAAGGTTACTACAGCCGGACAAACTATTTTTTTAACTTCTCTGTACAGTTGTGTGTCCGCTATGGATGTGACAACTCTTATATGGATACATTATTGTGCATCAATTGGTTTCTAATGACCGTGATAAAAAATTATACCAGCATAAATCTAGAAATCTCGGTGAAGAATTCAATCAGGAAACAGTTTTACATTAGTTATTACAAAAAAAAATACAGTGCAAGTACATGCTTAAAGCTTAGTGCAGACTAAAAATTGGTCAAATAAATTTATCCAAGTATATTTTAAAACTTCATAAGGTCTACAGTGATGTCAGTAGCAAATGTGGGATAGTAAAAAAAACTTCAAAGAGTGCTGCCGTCTCGGTTTTTTTGTTATAGTTAAAAAAACTAAAAAACAACAACAGAAGGCTGGAAGGAAAAATGGTCTGGTCCATAATTTTGTACAATGAGAATGGGTATTCATTATCACGGGGAATATTATTCTGATTATATGGATTTGGACATAAATGCAGGTCTAAGGGAAAAAACTTCAACGTGCCAGTTTGCGAAAAAGCCAACAGTTTAGTTCCTGTATTAAAAAGAAAATTTGTCCTCCTCAGAGGGAAACTTCCCCAACTTACCGTCCATACATTGACATACCATTTGAGTCTGTCTGTAAAATGTAAAGAGTGTCCCCATTGTGGACTCCTGCCTCAGCCAGGCTGCTGTCTTTGTTCAGTATCGATCCGCTGTCATTTTTCATTTGGATACTTTCAGGGGCAGGAATATCTGCAGAGATAATTTGATGAAAAAAAACACAAAAAAACAGAAACATGAATGAAGTAGAATCTTGAGTGTCCTTGCAGAGCAGTATTTTTTTGTGCTTTTAAAGGTAGGGTCACAAAATTGGTGAATACTCCACAGATAATGAATGCTTTTTATAGACCAACTTGCCCGAGCCAAGGCAACGTGTACCTTTAAGCTCTGGTGTTTTCTGATCAGCAGAGTGTGGGTTCGAGTCCCGGTCGTGGCACTTGTATCCTTGAGCAAGATTCTTTCACCATAATTGATTTGTCCTTTGGATTGGATATTTAAGCCGTAGGTCCCATGTTCTAGGATTGTTAGTGCACATAAAAGAATTCAAAACAATTATCGTGGAAGAGTAGGGAATAACCGCGGTGTTTCTGGATCACATAGCAAGCACCCTTGAATACAGGTTTCCTCAGGCTTGCAAGTAACAGTGATCAAGTTCACTTATGAGGCACCCTTGGTTTCATTACCCACAATATATAATAATAAATTATAGTAACATATACTTTGATGAAATTTCTGCAGGTTGGTTGTACTAGTTTTCAATTGAATAACAATACTTCACTGTGCAATATCTTGAACAGAGACAAACTATGTTCAATTGTTGACCTTGAGTCTAAAAAATACCTTTCAGTTCTGTTGAGTAATGAAGTATACTTAACAACCCCAAAAGACAAAGATGAGATAAAAAAATATCTCAGTGCTTAATTGTTCAACTAAAAACAGTACAATGCATGTTAAAACTGTATCAGGGTTCAGGAAGTCCTGTCTCATTTTGATTCTGGTCTTGTACAGCAATTTCTGGTCCAGCAAACAGTTTGAGCAACAAGCCCTGCGGACTTGTGTATTTTTCCTCCCACATCCGAGCCCCGGAGACTCCTTTTAAAAAAAAAAGCTCCATGAAACTGGAAACAGGTCCTTCAAACTGTAACTGGTGCCTGGTGGTGCATCTCCAATTACCAATCATTCAAAATCGTTATTATGCCTTGGTGTTTGCTCAGTTTCTCAAATGAGATTGTGAGACTCTTAGTAACCAAACAGTGGATACTTTATAGATTAAATCAATATTGGACCAGAACATCTGGCCCCGAGTGTGGAACCTGCATCCTGGAAGATTTCATTAAAAAAAAAAACCGGATAGCAAAGGTAATTATAGTCAAGATAAAGACGTAGATATAACTCACTACATACATTTATGCATGATCTGTAACTGCTGACAGTTATAACCTTGGAAAATGATTCATTAAAATACATCATTAATTCAAAGGTATTTTACATAATTGGTTTCGGGAAGAGTTAATTAATTCACATCCTATAGTTTTTCAATAAACACAACATCATCTGAAAACAAAATGGTCCTGTGGAAAATTCATAAGCTATCCAGATTTAGTAAAAACAGTGAAAAACCTTTTCTTATTCCAATCAAACTTTTCTAATTAATTTCTTGTTATCGATATTTACCAGTCCGGTACAGTTGTGTTATCTTCTAAAATTTAAAAGAGGGGTTCCAAGGTCAAATTCAGTTTTGTGATGCACTAATTTTTCAACTGAGATAAATTGGTGTAAAATGCATTTTATTTTATACTCTTTCAGAGCGAAATTTGAAATATGGGTCTATACACTCCAAAGAAGAACTTATGCGCCAGTCAAAAGCTCACAGTCGATGCAGTTTTGATTGAATATCATCCAAATTCAGGAATTAACTAAAAATTCTCTGTACAAAAATTGACAGACCTTGAAATTGAAATGTGACGCCATCAAAAATTGTTTGAATTGTGACAAAAATTGCACACGAAGGGTATCAAATACAATGGCATGCTACAACGCTTGAACGTGAGGTTGAAGACTTGTAATATTTTCCCCCAATTTCATGAGGACTTTATCTATTTGAAAAACTGAGTGCATCACAAAACTTGATTATAATCTCCCCCAGTTTAATACTGATGGATTTGTCATTGTTAAGCTTTTCAATAGACTGTGCAAGTCTCTGAAATTGATCCCAGAAATGTTTGAGTACGCGCTAGACTTGCACGGCCTATTCTAAAAGTATTCGGTTTGGTCACAACTCCTCCACCAAGACGGGTGGTTTGGGATCAGAGTTTTCCCTTCTCCGAGGTGGGCTGCCTTCCCAGGTTAACGAGCCCCTCCTGCCCGGGTTTGGAATCAGAGTACCATCTTCTAAGCGGATTGCCTCTCATGGCTGACGAAACCCACCTACCTGCCCGCAGCAATCTGGTATGAGCTGCTGTATGGCCTCGGCTTGCTTGATTGAAATTTGTCATAATTACTGATTAGAACATTTCCATCAGTTAAAACGGTACACATACAAAATTAAGCGACAAATTACTTTCTTTGTATCATAAATATCACACTGTTGTGCCAATTTAGCGTGGAAGTTTGACCCAAATACAAAATACATAATCCAGTAAAAAGGCATACAAAACAAAGAAACAACCGTTTATATGTCAATAAACAAACAAAAGTTGTTCACGAGCAAATTTTTCCTCAACTGAAACTCACCAACCCTGATACAAAACTGAGCGATGAGACTCCGTACCATATCCCCGCGATCAATCTCAACAATCACACTCCTCACGTCTCCATCGACGATTGATTTCACTGTGAGCTGCATTGGTGTAGCTGATCTTCCATCTACCATAGAGAAAGGGCCCACATCTACATACCACCTCAATAAACAAATCTGGCCAAATGGGTAAAGAAAATTGTTACCAGTTCATGTGTACATCAAGATTTGGCCATCAAGATTTCCGAGGTCACTAACTGTACATTCCTGTGACAATGTGAGGTGGCCTTTTTACCCACCCCCATTCCCGCTGTTCCAGTGACCACCCTTATAATTTCCATCAATATCACCACCACATGAAATCCATCATTTAGGCCCCGCCCCCCTCGTGCACTGGCAAATTATCCCAAACACGACCCATCCCCGCTCTTCCAGTGACCCCCCTTACAATTTTCATCATCATCACCACCACATGAGACCCGTCATTTAGGCCCCGCCCCTTCATGTATTGGCCAATCACAAACACGACCAGAAGTCAAACAAAAGTCTGCCACAACTGAAATGCCATTACAAAAACATACACAACCTGCTGCTATTTTAATGTCTGTCTCGTGCATTTTATTTGTCGCAGTACGTAACTTTGCGATGTGAGACAAGACAATTGCTTATAGTGGGTGGGGTTCAACGGATCACTCAATTGAAAGAAAAGTTTAGTTTTGCGCCTCTGAATGCTATTTTTTTCTTGAAAGAACTCAAGCTTTGTATGAAGTGCACATTTGTGTAATCCCTCAGATATAGAAATAGCGTGCTGTGTAAACTTTGCTTCATTTTGTAATGTACAGTGAGTTTGATTTAAAACCACCATGCTCAAGTAGTGGGGAAATTAAAGTGAATTTTACCAACATTTTTCTAGGGGAGCACTTTTGGCCAATTAAAACTGTAGTTTCTAATAAAAAATTTCTTAAACAAGCCCTTTTTAGCACTCTTGTTGAGCTATTTACATTAATTGAAAAAAAAATATTAATCTGACGTGGAGGTAAAACCTTTAGACTAATACTAATAGTAGTAATTTCAACGATTTAAACAATTTTTGAAAAATAGTTCAAAACATTGAAATTATTACTTTTAGACTAGTTAGTAACTTATGATTTATGCTATTTTTCTTTCCACACACACACAATGACAATGTTTCAATAAAAAGTATTAAAAGCTAAGTTTGGTTATACGCTTTTAAGCTGGCAGATCATCCAGCGCCCTCTTTGACATGTACATGACAAGTAGCCGACACTATTTAAGGTATTAAATTGCAGGGATTTTGGACCACTGAACACTGCACAGCTCAAGACCCTGCAGGTTTTAAATGGCTGTTTAACACCTCGTCGCCTACTCTTTTATTACCTTAGTATTACCTTTTCTTTTCTCATGAGAAGCTCCCATGGATTTTGTTTGTAAAGATAAAAAAGTATGAAAATCATAAATGGTCTTATTAAGTCCTAAAAAACAGTCCCAGCATGCATGTTTTAGAGCGGGAAGATATACACTGCTGCTGCATTTACAAA
The DNA here is from genome assembly GCA_032158295.1 of Pycnopodia helianthoides. Classification (NCBI taxonomy): domain Eukaryota; kingdom Metazoa; phylum Echinodermata; class Asteroidea; order Forcipulatida; family Asteriidae; genus Pycnopodia; species Pycnopodia helianthoides. Next base: position 16,414,665 of record CM063254.1, on the reverse strand, counting down.
ATTTTACGACTATCATTCAGGCAACCTTTATCACAAAATGCCAGATTTCAAACGGGAGCAGGGGGTACCAGGGGTGGACAGACATCAATGGCAGGGGTAATCCCAAAACGTAACATGAACATTTTGTATTTCATATTTTATCAATCATTTTTTTGTAAACTCTTCCTTATTCAAATCTTTTGGTCTAATAAAATATGATTTTTACCCATTTTTGATCACGATCATGAGGGGGATGAGTAAAGAAAGTCTATTTACTACTTAGTGTCAAACATGATCTTAAAAGTCGATTTTTATCATAACTGGTTAACACTGGAAATGTGTACATCACTCGTCGGCAAGTAAAGTCAGCTGATGAGTAGAGAGCTGAGAACCGGCTAAAAACTAATCTAATTTAAGCCTAAGCAAATACAATCCAATAATGATGGATTAACACTCCTTACCTGAAATAGGTTTCGGCAATTTGAACAAATCCAATAATTTCAAACACCAGACATCATCATGACAAAACTAGACTGTGGACTGGCTGGACTGAATTTATTTTGTTCTTCCCACAATCAATGTTTACTCTTTCGGCAACTAGTTTTGTGCGTAGCGTGTGATAAACCAGGAAGTATCAACTTGTTATCAGTCCTTCGTATAGAACTTCCGGCGACCACACGTGCTTTACTGGTATTTTTGCTTTTAAAGATATTTTTGCCCCTACTTAGAAAATCATTTTGAACTTGTAAATGAATTTCATTTATGCTCATCCGTAAAAAATACAATCAGTTGACAGAATAGTTTTATTCATTCTGTTTTTACTAGAGCGTATATTTATTTAGCAAATAATGGACTGTGCAAGTTTACTACAACGGGTGAGAGGTTATCGCGTGTGTCATAACTGCACATGACTTTTTAAGTAATGAAAACAATGTACATGTACAGTTATGTACTGTACACATCATCATCATCATATCATTTTCATACAATACTGCTGCAATAATATTTTGACAATTTATTTGATCACAGTAATGAGAGAAAACTCATATACATGGAAATGAAAATCTTTTAGGCTTTTTAATACTTATAATTTACACAAAATTGAATACATTGTCTTTTTTAAATTTCATTTTAATCAAATATAAGTACATATCATTCTTCTTGTTTGTATGATTGTATTATTCAGCTATAGTATAAGTAGCTTGGTGACAGAACAAGACAAATGAATGGTATAGCTTGCCATTGATTTTGTTTTAATTAAAAATGTTATCTCCATTGTCGTTTTGTTTACAATTCATCTTTAATTTATTTCTCTTCTCTAAGGTTGCATACAAACACATTAGCAATTAAAAGGACATAAAATCATAAACATTAATCGTGAAATTTATCAACGTAATTAATTGTTGTTGTTGTGGTTGTTTTATTTGTTTAATTTATTTTTGTTAAAACGAAATACTGTCTTTGTTTTATGTGAAGAACTGCACACTTGAACAATAAACACCGTAAATCAAACTTAATTTATTGAAAAAAGTTATACAAAAATAATACTTTGTTTTTCAATCTGTATTGAATAATTCACTTTATGCAAATTTTCACCAAGTGGAATATACAGCGCCAAAAGCTAAAATAGGTAATAAATTATGCAAATTAGTATTCTTGACGTGACGTCACACAGCCAACAACAAGTAGTTTACAACGGGAGAAGACAGTGAGCACCACACCGACGAAAAAATACAGCGACGTTAAATAATGGACAAATGTCGGCCCCAGGTAAGGATTTTACTCTTAATATTATTGCTGTAGTTGGTTGGTTTCATAAGCAATAATTTAGTGATAATTTGCTGAATTGTTAAGGTAGTTTTAGTACTTTTAGGTGTGATTTTTATTGCTTGTCCCGTCCTGTCGAAGTTGGGAATGATGCGCCGCTTGACCTTTGCTATAGTGGTATTTCAATGCTATTGCTATAGCGTGTGCGTGTGTATTGTGTGCACAGTGAATGGGCCCATAAGAATGTAATTATTGCGCACAACTTGGCAGCCAAAAATATATTATTTTAATTTACATGTCTCGTAATTATGGCTTTATTACAGTGGGTCGGCACTCCATGTGGCCAGCACGGGCCCAACACGTTTTACAAAGGCTGTAAATTTTATAAAAACGGTAAATGGAGAGTTTTGTCGAGGGGTGAATTTTTCTTCTTGAAAACTTCCGAGACGGAGCCACTTTGCATAGCTGAGCTGCAATTACTGTGGCAAGATGACAAGGCCGTGAGTGGCGGCCTGATGCTATCGAGTTCCAAATTATATTTTCTACCCGAAGACACTCCAGGGGGTAGAACAATCCGCCATGGCGAGGTAAGTTAGAACAAAACATAAGTGTCCTTTTCAACAATTTTGGAGTAAACAATCTTGATTTAATTTATTTTGTTTGAATTTTTGTAATAATTGTCCTTTTAAATCGAGTGGCATTTAAAAAAACTTTTGACAAAGTTTCACTGCACACACTATTGTACTTATCATGATTGTGATGCCACACACAACCTTCGTGAATACAAATTTGCATAGAAAAAAAGCAAACATCAATTGGGGCAAGAAAAGTCTTGTTTGTGGTGCTGGAAAACCAATGAATATTTAATTGTAAATTTTAATCAGCAACTTTGGCGAGCTTTGTTGACACAATTGATGTAGTTTAGTTAAATTCAATATTTTTTAATTCCTCTAATTCATAAGTTTTGTTATTTTTTTATACACAAACCCATTGTGTTATTTTCATTGGTGAATTATCAGATATGTTTAGCGTTTAGGGAAATGACACCAGCCAGCCTGGTTAGTTTATGAGGGGATTGTACACAGGTAATTCCTATGCACTCACGGTTGAGTGGTCATAGTGAATACAAATCAACTGTTTGTGTGGTGTTCAGCTGAAAGTGGCTGAATGCCAAGGAATCAATACACCCCTGAACACCGACTGTGTATCCAAATAGATTTACTAGGAAATACTCTGCATTTATGTTTGCAGCCTGTGGACATCAATTACTTTATTAATAAATGGCCGTGCCCCATTAGATTATTTTTCAGCAAATTTTTAATCTGATAAACTGCTGATAAAATTCAAACTCATGACATACCAGACACGTGCAAACACATCAAACGTTCTGTGAAGTTATCGCCTAAAGAAGTCTTGAAAGTTACAAATTGAGTTTCAAGACTTCTTGTACCGTAGTAATTCTACTTGCGTAGTTCTACTTTCTCAAAGAATGATAATGCAGACAAAATTTTCAATTTATTTCATGTTTATCGTACTTTTTGTATGCCATAATTTACATACTGACATTTTGAAAAGTGTACATTTACTGCTTTTTGTATGCCATATTAATTGGGTATTAACTACAATTAATTGTATTTCCCCCTCTCGCCAAGGTTTGTTATGTTGATAATATATGGTCGTTAGTTCTCTACTAAATATAAATTATGTTTTATTATTTGTTATTACACCAATAGGCTTACATTTAAAACTATGTTTTTGTTCTGTTTGAATGAAACAAAATTCTAAATTTGAATGTTATGTTTTCAAGGAGACCAAGCAAACTCGAATATTTTCAACTACATCTCAAAGTTGATTGTTTCATTTTTTTTTTAAACTGTTTATCTTTACATGCATTACTCACAGTCTGCCCATATCCATGTTTTCAAATCTTTCGGGAAGTTCTACTCAAATGCAGGAAGTTTGATGTAAATTTTGTACAATAGAAAGTTCTAAGAACTGAATTAGTCATTGTATAGTTACAAAGGCTATTGTTGTTGCGTCGCATGCGTTACCAATGAAATGGAACTACATTTTCATCTAACAACACTTTCATTACAGTTTCTAAAATCCCCCAAAGTGCACTTGCCGCAAAGAATAGCCCTACCTTTTATTTTCATCAAATTGTACGGTACGGGTAACATTATTTACAGTATGCATGGCCCTGAATTCAGATTACACAGTATGCATAGAAGCATGTAACCTGTGTTATACGGAGTCATGTATTAGTGCTTGGTGCGTTTTTTATCAGGGATAGGCTGCTGGAACTCAATAATACATCTGTGCTGGGGGGCTTTGTAGAAATATATATTTTTTTATTTGGATAGAAAGTTTATCCGGAAAGAATTAGCTCAATCAATTTTGACAAAACTTAGAAGTTTTTTTTTACACTCATTTTTTTGTTTTGTTATTGTGGAATTAAGATCAATCACAAAGTGATTTAAATTGCCTGAAGAAAGTTATAACTGTCTCGATGACACATTAAGAAATTTCAGATGTTTTGGTTAGAGAGGCAAAAGTAGTTTCAATAAAACTTTAGATTTGTTTGCAAAAAAATCCCATGTCTTGTAAATCATCATATGGATGACTCTTTAACTTTTCAAACCAAAGGTTCATCGGTATAATTTCCCATTGTGAAAAAAACCCACATTTTGCCAGATATCGATAGATTGTTGGTGTGGGTATAGATCCATAGTAGCTTGCAGTAGTGATGGGTATGATTGTGCATCTCCTGTTAACTGATATTCCAGGCAATGAATAGGCCATTGTTTGTGCAGCAGGGCCAAGCTGGTCCCTATTGTGTAGCCCTTATTACACAGATTAGGCGGACCACTGGTTCGACCATGGTTTAGGGCTATGGGACACTTTTTTTTTTCTCCTGGAGGTAATGAATGATGTGTCATTATGCTGAACTCTAAATGTTTCCTGTGGAGTGGTGCAGTTAGTTATGGTTAAACTGAACCATAGGTACCTTAGTTTACGCTGCATTTGACTGCTGGAATTTTTTGAGTTTTAAGAGTATTTCGGGCCCAATTTGATAGTTACTTTCTAAGTAAATCTGATTAATTTGAAGTTTTAAGTTACTGGATACTTATTCAAGTTGTGTGGTTTTATTTTTAAAGCAAGATTATAATTCTTTAATCTTGTCTTGGTATTGGTAATTAATATATAATAAAATATCTGATCTAATACAAAAAGCTGATGTGTTCAAAAGACAGGAAGTCACACTTCCTGGTGAATCTATTTTTCTTCTCTTTTATTTAATTGGTACAATGTACAGTCAATAAAGAAAAACAATCGGATAACATTATTTACAATACAGTGATCTATAATCTATATGTGGTCCATACACATGTTACAAAAACATGTTTTTGTTTCGTTTTTTGAACACATTATTAAAATGACAGTTTTTAAATTTGCTTTGATTTCTCTGCCTTTTTTCAAAAAATATGAAAATACTACAATTCATCAACAGAAAATGAATTTTTGAGACGGTTTGTTAAACATTTGATTTGAACCGAACAAATTTCATTGTTGGACCTAAAAAAGAAACTTTGAATGATAATTTACTTTAGTTCAACAATACTAAAAGAAAACTAGTAAGATTGATGTAAACAAGTCTATTAAGTCAACACCTAAATAGTTTGGTAAGAGCTAGACAATATCCAGAGTCAATGTATCTTCAAAATTAAACATTGATTTGAAAAAAGACTATTAATCATCCCCATTATAAAGAAGAAAGATGATCAAAAATTGTTTTAACAGATAACAATTTACTGTAGATAAGTTGAATTAAATAAACCTTTGGCAAACATCAATATCAAACGACTGTTATCCAACAGTATAAATAGAATTTGGAAGGAATAGCTAGTTTTTATCTTTTGGACTGGTCATCATATTAGGAGGGGGGGGGGTGTTAGGGTAGTGTTTTCTTGTATAAGAGACCATGGATTATCGTGGAGTGGCGCATTAGGTAGCCTATTTGTGTACAAAATACCATATAACTGGGTCCCCTAATAAGCTGTTGATAAATAGCCGTCATGAATATTGAAAAGATCAGAGTCTGTGGTGTTTGGAAAACAGCATAATGACAATTTACATGGCACAGCGAACAGTATGTTGATGAAATAACCAGCGTCTACTGCGATAGTATGACTCTAGTGTGTGTTTATACAATAGATATTGAATACCTAGCGTGTGATAAATTCTCAACTAAAGATATATAGTCTGCAAAAGATGTACAGGTCACAGTATAAATAATCGTGTGGATCGGTTTAACCACATATTACACGTGTGAAATTTTATATGTTATGTTCTCATTGTGTACACCAATAAAGTTTCACTTTTCCTACAATAAATTTCTCAGGTTTAATCACTTGACTTCAGTTTGGGGATTTGTTTTATGTTCTATGTTTTATTTATCTTTTTATTTTTTTCAGGACCTTTTAAATGTTTGTGGTGGGAACATTTTGGGAGAAAGTATTTTTCCATGAAAGTACCGAAGAAACAAAAACAGTTTGTCGGAATATCTGCCCTCTGCGTCAAACCTACAAAAACGTTGTACTTTTTTGGTTTGAAATACCAAATACTCATAACTAGTGCGGAAACTGATTGTAAAGCCGAATATGAATATACAACCAACTACTGTTGGTTTCTGATTGTCAGTTAATTTGCGATTGATCAGTCTATGGAACGGTCTGTCTTTAACAAAAAAATCCCTCTTGGTGCTAAAATTTGTTGTTATCCAATTTTGTTTTTTTACAGTCCCCCCTGTTTTGTGACAAATCCTGTGACTCATTTTACGAGAGTTTCCTGATTGGACTTGTGTGGCGACAAAATAAAAGTGATTATTTTTTAAACAACAACAAAAAAACACAATTTATGTAAAGCCCCCATTTTTGATGGGATAGGGATCTTGAATTGCACTTTATTACTTTTGAATCGGGGAGTACACCTGTTACCTTTCACCACAGACATTCCCATACACCAGGTACTCAGAGGTGTTTGTTATTCATTGTTGCCTTATGACATCAGAGTATTCAAATGCTAATTAGTTGCGGGGGGGGGGTTGTTACAGAATAATAACTAAGCGCGTTTTTACTTTCTATTCTATTTAAGTACGTGTATACTCACTGTGGCATGCCTGATCTCCTTCATGGAGGCAACAGAACAATAATATTGACAGTTTTATAAGGCTATGAATTTAATCTATAAAAATTATACTTTATTGTAGAGTAACAAATCAATAAGTTCTGAAGTTGTGTAAAGGAGAAATCTGTAATAGTTAAAATGGCTTTTAGATGTCCATAACTGAATTTAACTCAGAAATGAAAAATAAATCAAACAAGTTACAACTCATCACTTTGGGAAGTTTTTCCTTCAAAATGTGTTCAAACAAACTGGCAGATTCATAAAAAGTTGTTTTTGAACAAGACTACAATTGTATCTATCTGACATTGTCTTTGTTTCTACATTTGTCTCACAAGAATGTTTTCAACAAAAACAATCAAATTGATTCCAGTTGAATATCACTTGGGTATAGCAATAATGCAATAATATTATGTTCCATGCTTAAATTATACTGACTCTGCAATTGAAGGTCACCTATTAGGCAATTCCATTCTCTTCAGAGGGGGGGAACGAATAATGATTATTCGACAGACACTAGACAACAATTTTTTTTCTTTCCATGACCTCTTTACTGCTACCAAAGGAAAGCCATTTTGAATTAACTGATAATGGTTCAAGCAGCCAATGGATAATAAATTATGTTTATCCTTATTCGTTTTCTTTATTTTTTCTCCCTGGTTACATTCTTTAGAGTGTAATTTAGACGTTTTAAAACAAAGTTTAGCATTGTGAGAGGAAAGATGATTAAGTCACCATATAAGTAATTGTCGGTTTCCTAATTCTTGGATCGTGTGTACGTACCGGTGAGGCAGAGGAAGTCAATATTTTAATGCATGTTAAGTTCAACTCATTTCCGTAAAGTCTGTCTGGACTAAGAATTTCATTTCCCATTGATCACAAATCTTTTTGTTTTATGAAGAAGAAAAAAAAACCAAAAGTACGTTTGTCAACTTTTTTGCAAAACTGTATACAGTAGTACAAATTTGAATCAATTGTCTGAGTTGTCTCTATATTTATGACAAATCAAATAACTTTTTCCTCAAAAAGAAAATTATAAAAAATAAAGATCATTTGCACTTTAAATATCAGGATTTTTTTTTTATTGCACCTTGGAGCAAATCCAAATTTTTTAATAATATTCCAGCATTTTCTTGTTAACAAATCAAAGCAATAACCTGTTTATCTTAGAATTAGTTTTGCCAATCTAAATACTTAAGTTACCCCTTCCTTTTAAACAAGCAAATTTGACTCAACCAGAAGCTTTTAGCAGTATAAATTGTCGGACTTTTTTTCTGAGAAGACAAAACCAGCAAAGAGACTTGAGACAGATCTGCTGTCATTTTTAAATGTTATTTACTCATGTTGATATTCAAGTGAAATGTTTTTCTTAAGTAATTTTTTTTCTGCCTATTTATTTAAAACTTAAAACAAAGCAAATTGTTTTCTTGAATTTGGATCTTTTCAATTTTATTGTTTGATAATTTGTAAGTGTTAAACAAGAAAAAGCTAAAACTTTGAAGAAATTTGTCAACATATCAAAATTTCTTTATTCATAAATTACAGTAAAGGATTGATATCAAAGTTTAAACAGTTTCATTATAAAGGCTTGGAAGCAATTAGCCTCTAATAAGTTTAGAATAAGTCGCATTCCGAATTGTGTAAACATGGCTTGACAAAAGGGATGTTGAATAAAATGTTAAGGGGCCATTTAAAATAATAAATGTTTAAAAATGTCAAACTTTTTGTGAAATTTTGAGGGGTTGGGTCGAAAGGAATAACTTAAAACATATTACAACTGTCTGTGCAGTTCCATTGTTTTGATAGCCAAAAGAGATGGAGAGGGTTTTCTCTTCAATTTTCTAATAAAAAAAGTTTGTCTGCTGGAAACCAAGAAAGGCCATTGAAAACTCCTGAGCTGAAAGAACATTCGTTTAAAATATCTACATGAGGCATTACTTTGTTCTTCAGTGTAGGCCTATAGGGTACAGTCAGTCAATATTTAAAAATCGAAATTTGGGGTGGGTCAAAACAGTTTTAAAAAAAAGATCAAAATTTTAAAACATTTATCATTCTGATTGGACCCTAACAGAACAAATACTGACGTTAACTAGTGACGTTGATTTACTCGAAATGTTACAGAGATGAAAATGTACCAATTTCTAATACCAGGAAAAAAAGGTACTTTTTGCTTTCTCTGTCCATTTTATTTCCCTTCTTGCTGCGCCCAAATTTTCTCGACTGTTTTCCCCCATCCCCCAACCCTAGGGCTCCATGGCTTGTATGCCTATGACAGACCTCCCCTCATGCGGTCAGGGAAACTTTGAAAGTTCTTAAACTGATAAAAATTAATGGTGTCATGATGTACTCTATATGGAGTGGATTCCTGTACTGCTTTTTTCCACACTTTCTGTAAGGAACTCAGACACAACAAAATATACGTGATTAACAGGACCAGGAGGTACATTTACATGCAAATCAGGCCAGGAATTTCATCTTTGAGAAGGCGAGGCCACTCTCATATTGCAAAGGGCACTTATATGGGAAACTTTTGAAGGGTCAACAAGGCTAAGGGCAACAGAGGCCATGGCCTCAGTGGCCTTCATGTAATTCCAGGCCTGATAAATATATGCATAATCAAAAGTAAATGAGAAGCAGGATTTTACAAAAAAATTGAAGATATTCTGATTACTGTAGAAATTAGAGTTCAAGAAATGAAAACCAATAAATGTTTACTTTGATTAATTTCAGAATTATGAAATGAGTACACACAGTACTTTCAACATTAACTTTACACGTTAATGTTTGAGTAACTACTGAACAAGATTCGTTCAGCCCATTACTCCAAATTAAATACCAGTGAACAGGGCTCAAATTTGAACATAATTTTCTTTTTCATTAGAGATATTACACATTGAGGTATTACTATAATACACAAGAGTGCCCGGCCTTGTTCAGTCATGAGTTTAGTGGCCTGGGGCTAAAACCAGTGGCCTCGGGCCTGTGGTCCAGTGTTAAATTTGAGCCGTGGTGAAGTTGTATAAATACTTCTATACAGACTTGTATACACTTTGTATCAAACTTTTTGTTTATCTAGCGGGCTCTTTTGTAAACTTGTGATGTAATGAGTCACTTTTGTCTAGATTTAGCTCAAGTTTTCTAAGCAGGGGTAGTGACACATCTTTTCATTAAGGGACTGATGTGTTTCGCACTCCATTGGAACTTAATTACTTTCAATTTGGTTTTGTTTCAAACTCAGTCAGGGTCGAAAGGTGAGTTTTTTTTTATTAAGTAGTTTTAGGAGAGTTACACACTATCTCCTCAGGTTACACAGTGATGAAACAATGGAAACGCACATCGTTGTTCGCGCAGGGCACAGGATTGGCCAATGAACACCTCCTCTTGACCTCTAGGCGAGGGCGCTCTACTCACGTGACGTCATGTGCATACAGTCTGTACAGCAGTGGAGCACATTCTACAAGCTAAAATTTGTCTTTGTAGGTTCTTAGTCAACAAAGCTTTAATGTCAGGAGAAGTTTATTGTTAGAGAACGTCTCATCAAATATACAGTGTGTAAGAAATATTTGTAAATGTGTACACTCAACGAGGGTTTCACAATGTACATGAACATGAATGCTAACAGACAGTGATTTATGTCCACCTTAAACAAGTTTTCTGAAGAAAAATAATGGAGCTACATGATTTATGTTCGGAGGGCCCTGAATACTCTGGGGACTTGCAATGAAAACACTTAATAATGCAAAACAGCCGGGTAACAATTTTCCATCCCTTTTTATTTTCTCACCTTGGGAAAAAAAAATATGGCATGCATCATTATTGATGAAAAAACCATCATATTAACCAGCCTGACAAACCAGTAAGCTTAGCTTTTCACAACTCTACCAGAGCCTTTTTTTCACGGGTCTTGTCGTCTGCAGCCAATCATTTAGACCATATATTCTTCCATGGTAAATGACGTAATCAATATCATAATTTATAAGAGACTCTGTGACGCTTCAAACTGTCATTGGAGAAAACACTTTTATGGAAGGCTGTTCAGCACACAATAATGATGTGGAAGTAATGTACCAACCATTTAGACAGGGCTCAAATTTCAAGAGAATCTCTGGTAAACCACACAGCCCAATTTCATGGCATTTCTTACCACAGAATTCTGCGCTTATGATGCCCTGTAAAGCATTTGATTCTAACCATGATTCTGTGGACTGTATACAGACGCAGAATTCCACAGCAAGAAGTGCCGTGAAACCGAGCCCAGGTTCTGCAGCCCTGAAGTTTTACTGGACCAGAATAATTGTTTACCAGACCTCAAATATTTCTTTGTTTTTAGTATTTGCTGTTAAAGGTATTGTACACTTTTGGTAACAGCTCAAAATCAGTGTCCACATTTTGTGTGATTAAACATATGCATGAACAAACAAACCTGTGAAAGTTTGAGCTCAATTGGTCATCGAGGTCACGAGAAAATAGTGAAAAGAGATCTTATGTGTTTTCTGTTTTTTCATAATTACCATTGTTTTACTCGTTCCTCAGAAACGATAGCATTTTAGGCAGAAATATTTTAAGGAACCCTTTCTACCATTACTTACTTTAAATCATGTAAGTTATGTGTGAATCTGTGAACATTGTGTTTTTCGATCTTACCAATAGTGTACAGGGCCTTTAAACATTTAGGAGGAGGCATGCGGGGTTAAAAAAGCTTGATACCTTCGTGTATTTTCTTCAATATGTGTAGTTTTTTTGTTTTGGGGGTTACTGTCCAAGTGCTAAAAATGACTGGACTCTGGCCAGTGTGGTCCAGTGGGTTTTGAGCCCAAGTACAAAAAAAAGGGGAGTCTTTATAGACCGTTAACTTCACAATATATTTTAGTCATATGTCTATCAGTTGGAAAGAACCACCCGCAAAATAGTGAAACCGGAGCCATAATGGATTTAATTACCCGCTAAGATGATGTGCTGAGACCCTCAATGACTCAATATCCTGAAAAGGTTTTTTTTTTTTCTCCAAGTTCTGAATGACAAAATACCAACACATGCTCACTGCACACACAGACACATTACACATTATTAGTGCGCTGATGTTGCAGACAATTAAAGAATAACACACTGTGCACGTAATTTATTCCTACTAGGGTGCAACTTATATAGTTCTACTTCTACATTGCCAGTAACTTTTACCTCTTTTTTTGGGGGGGGAGTTCTTTCTTTACATCCAGAGGCAATTGTCTGTACAAAATTTTCCCGATTGCAATTTGCAAATGTCAGCAGCTCTGTTATATAATACAGATGGACAAAAATGGGGAAAAATACAGTACATGGTTAACCTTGTTGTCATTTTCAAATGCAAAACAAAATTGAAAATTCGTCTGATTTCAGTCACAGCGTTGAAAACAACTGCGAAAAGTTTGCAGTTAAGCATTGAACTAATTTGAAACTGAACGAAGAAACTTTGATTGAAAACAGTGAACAAGAAATAAAACATTGATGAAAGAAATTATATATATTGTGCCAAGTCAGATTGAAGGAAACCGTCACAGTATGTAAAGAAATGAACTCTTCTTATCAGTGATCTGATTTCTGCTCTGTCCACAAAGTTATTGTGACCGTTTCCCGGAAATAGATTTTAATCACTAAACCCCCTGTCTTTAACTCTTTTTTTTGCAGATTTGTTTATATTTTCTTCGTCATATAGTGAGTGGAATACCAAAAGACATTTGATTTTTTTGTTTTGCCTTTTCCATGGGATGAAAACTGTACCTGCAGTCTTTTTTTTGTGATGGGTTAAGTTTGATGGGTCTATAGACGGTGCAAGTCTCCTGCAGATTCAAACATTTGGACCTGTTCAAGTACACAAGTTTGTTTCCTTTAAGCTTTTTATACAAACACAATGGGACCAAAGTGGCGCGAGACTTGAAGCGTGTTTCGACATTTCTGTAGTTCATGTCACAATTTTTCCAATTTTATTCATTGTTGTATTAACAACAAAACTAACCATATATTGGATAATAATATTTCTTATTTAGCACATGGCATAGTTGAGTACATGTAGTGGGCTTGACTACAAAACAAAAGAAAACGACAAAACTCATCACTTTCAATTCAACAGCATTTACAAGTTTAAAGTGTTGTGTTGAGCTTCTATGCTTCTTAATTAACAGTTAAAAATTCAGGACAATTTATAAAGGGAAAGATTTTGGAAGATTAAAATCCAATTGCAAAAGTAAGTGATTCAGAAGGACTGGAGCCTGTGGGTAGGACAAAATAACAATGGCCCGAGGCCGTTGATTTTAGTTTTGGGCATGTAAACTGACCAATCTTTGTTTTTCAATTATTTTTTTTTTTAAAGTGATGTTCAAATGTTGACTTTGAGTCTGATAAATTTCTTTCAATTCTGCTGAGTATCGAGGGATGCCTTACCTACCCATAAGACAAATGAGATCAAATTTCTCTTCTCAAAAAAAAAGGTCTTGTGAAAACAAAATTGGTTTAGTAAAAATTATGAGCCCTGCGGTCTTGTGGAATTTCCAAAAAAAAATCTAGCCCTGAATACTATCAATGGGTCAGGCATTGGAATCTTATCCAAGTCCAAACAATGACACTAGGAGAAGAGGATATGGGAGGATTGACAATGATCGAGGCAACTTGCGAGCAACAATGCCTAGACTGGCAGGATCAAACTAATTGTTAATTCCCATCCTCTTTTGTTCAGTAAACTCACCACACATACAAAGGAAGTGGCACGTTTGAGGGAAAACAAGGAAAATAAGTCATGTTTAGTCAAGGATTTTGTGTACATACACATTGGCCTTTATTTGAACTGCAGCATCTAATTTGTGCTTAGCAGAAAGTTGCTAAGCATAGTTCTCTGCTTAAGCAGCCGTATGAAATTGGGCCCTGGTCTTCAGGTACTACTTTCTCAACTTAGACAGTAATTTAGCCAGACATATTTCTCTGGAGGTTTGGGACTGGTATGAACTTGATAACTAGTGAGTCTTCAGATTGAACTAATCAGGTTTTTTTTCCTCTATTGTTACCATTCCCATACAGTATACTTTGTAAAATTGCCTAACAAGTTAGGGTTATGGGAAATATAACTGAAGGCCCTTTTTGAATCCACGGCTTCGGCTCCGGATTGGGCTTCAGGCCCAGTTTTCTTGTCTGAAACCCTGACCACAAAGCATGCGTAAGTTGAAATAATTGAGGGAGCCTAGCTAGCCTGAGCAGATTTTGGAGCCAAAGCCGTGAATTCGAAAAGGGCCATAGATTGAAAAATGTTTTCCACTAGTAACATGCTCCCTAATGAATCTCTAATGGTTTCGTTTTAGAATGTTTGTTTTCCTTTTGAACAGGAAATGGGGTTCACCAATCTGAATGAAACAAAATGCTGCGTCGTTGAAACAAACAGACTGCGTCTATTTTTGAACCCTTTAAATTACTTGACCCATGCAATCCTGGGTCTCGGCTCGGCCTGTAAGAGATGATGCCTACGTATGTCTATGTAATGACTCATCATACCTGAAACTTCAATACAAAAATAAAGTCTGAACAAAAAATACATCACAAAATGAAACACAAATTTATTGTTTTTGCAATACCATTCAGCCTCATTTTCCTTTAGCTCAGTTGTTTTTTGAAAGGTAAATTAACCCCCGTATGCATATATCAATATTAATTGTGATAAATGACAATTGAAAATTTATTTCTCGGATGAAACGTGCGACTGTAGAATCTAAAATGAGACTGCTTGCCGAAATGCTAACAATATTAACGATAACAGAAATATAAATGAATTTGTAAATCACTGTATGCCTCCAGATTTCAACCTCTGCATCTAGCCATAGTGAAAAGTATGTAAACCTAAATATACAGAATTTCCCTCAGCTATCCATTCACGAGGAAATGGTGCTGTGAAAGTAAGGCCAAGGTATGTCTGTTATAATAATACAGGAAAAAATATCCAGCCCTAATGCAAGACATCATCATATGCAAGAAGAATAAAATATGTCCGTCTGTGCTTTCATTTCACAATAGTTTAAATCCCCCAAAGCTCAGTCAATCTTCTTATTTTTTAAAGTACATTTTATATACAGTACACAATTCATTAATACCTAATTATTTTCAAAATAGTTAAACAAATATTTATGATGTGAAGTTCTTCATTAATTAATTCAATATTTTATTATTTTGTATTTATTATTGTTATTGTTATTTTTTGGTATACCTTTTTTTATTTATTAGATTGTTATTATAAATTGTTTTATCGTTTTAACTTATTCATTTATTTATTTTATTATTATTATTATTATTATTATTGTTATTTTCATTTGTATTTTTATTTTATTTTTTATTTTGTTGTTGTTGTTGGGGGGGGGGTAACTCCCACATACCGTCTTGTGGTTTTTGATTTAGAAGATAGGCCTATTCTTTGATTTTTAAATTTATTTATATATTTCTTTAATTTGGATGCTCATATTATTTAACTCATCCATGCAGCTGCATGCCAAGACTTAACAACCAGACCGAGACAAACAGTGGAATCAAAATTAATTTTTTCGACCGGTAATAAAGAAACAAAAACAAATCTGAATGGCAATACATTATGGGTTGCACATAAGGAGGAAGAGAAAGAGAGAGAAAGAAATAAAGAGGTGCAGGTCAAGATAAGACAAGCATCTGCCTGGAATTTACGTCTTGCACTCAATACGATCCCCCCCCCTCGGATCAGTTTACAAACCAGGAGAGCAGGTCACCAAGTAATTCTTAATTTAATGAGAGTGTACATTTAATCAGATGTTCCTTGTCACTGCAGTATGGTCACGAAATCATTATTAAATCCTACCCCATCCTCTTTGATTTAAACTTGGATACTTTGAGAAACCTTCATCTGTGTTTCTTCAACTCCTAAATTTGAAGAAAAGATGTAGCATTTTGTTAGAAGTATTTGACCATCTGGGCTAAGGTTTTGATCAAATTGACTATTACAGAAAATATGCGATTAGAAATTCCTTAGAAAATACTAATTTCTATATAGAAGGAACGATGCAATTTTAAAAGTTAAAGATTTGTTTTCATTTTGTGAACAATACTATGGTTTCTGTCCATGGTACAAATGTTCTGTTCTCTAAGAAATGAAGAAAAAAAGTAAGAACATGCCAACTTGAAGTTAATTATACATATTCCTACCCAAGAGAATATCATCATAGGGTTCAGTTTCAAAAAGGAGCTTAGCAGAAATTGATCATTACAAAAAATTACTTAGTCATATTTAGTCATAATCCACTAAGAGCTAATCACAATCATTATACAATGCATAACATTTTGGCTGGTGAGCCGTTTCTGCTAAGCAAAATCTTTCAGTTTAGCAATCTGGGCCCAATTTCATAAAGCTGTTAAGCAGAAACCGATGCTTAGCAAATTTATTTTGCTAAGCAACAAATGAGTGGGGCACCAGTCACAACAATGTAAACTTTATGGATTTTTGTCTTGTAACCTGTTTCTGCTAAGCAATTGTTTTCTGTGCTTACAAGCTTTTATGAAATTGGGCCCCTGCATTCAGATGCAGACTATAAAGACAAGTTATCAATATTCATTACAAATGAGACGTAAATCCTTGGGCTGGGTTATTTCAACATCAATAATCCTATTTGTATACACAGACATTACTTTCCTGTGCTGTGACCAAGACTCATTTGTTTTCCCGATCAAGAGTCAAGTCAGCCACGGGGTAATTCATAATATTTTTACCACCTGCAAATCTGTAAACACACCATCCTACCCCCTAACCATCCAGTCGAAGATAGCAGTATCAAGATTCAACACTCACTTCTTGCCGCACCCCTATTAATTTACACAAACTTTTTATTTATGGAGGTACTGCAAACAGTACTCTTGTTTTCACCGTTTGACCCATGACAATATCAGATTAAGGTCTCCGGAATAACTGCTAATATTTAACACCATAATTTAGACAGTGAGTGAGTCACTGTCCTATGGATCCCCAGTATGTGTCAGCCATCAGCACTTCGGCTGACAGCTGGCTCTGTTTTGCAACTTTACAACAAATTTCTGAGTGGGGGGGGGAAGGAAACATTACTGGATGATCATACCTTAACTGAATGCTAATTAGATGCACAGTTTGTTTGATGTAGCTTTCTATTTTCATTTTTATTTGTTTTGGGCAGTCAATGATTCTTTTTATGTTTAAATGCACAATTTGTTATTATCCCCAAAGTGTTTGCAAGTATTATAAGAAATTGAAGAGAAGACGCATTATTTAGAAATGGTAAGAATCTTCATTTAAACTTTCAGATCTTACTTGTTTCAAATTCCATACAGGCCATTTCATTTTTTACCTTTGACCTTTGACCTACACTATACCTACATACAAAAATGGTGTGCAGAGAATGAGGTTAAACAATGAACTTCACAAACAAGCCCTTGTCCCCAACTCAGATGTGGACACGCCTTTCAGTCACATCTTAAAAATTTTCGAACAAATAAATGTGTCAAAGAATGAAAAATTGAATGTACAGGAGAATAAAAAAAGAAACTAAATCAAGAAATATAATTTTTTAATTAATTCAATTCAAACATTTTAAAAAGGTTTTGACATTGATTTTTTGTTCATGAATCATTGATTGATTTATTTCAGCAGTAAAACTGGAATCAGTTGCACCTCGTTGTAACTGGAATAAAACAAGTACAGCTTCTTACATGTATTTTAAACTTGTTAATAGGACTTGGGGAGGGAAATAAATAAGTTCTAATTAATTAATTTGTCTGTTTTAGAATTTTAAAAATTTGTTTCAAGTTTGTTATTGTGAATTGCTAAACTGAGACACATAACCAATCACCCATAACTATTTTACAATACAGTCCAGCTCTGTTATAACAAGGTCACTGGGACTGCATGGCCATGGAGTGGCCAACTTACTTCTTTATAACAGGAATGTTGTTATAAGACGACAGCAAAACAAACAAACACAAAGTAGAAAATGAGATTTGTTACTTCAGAATGTACTCTTTATAAACAGAACCTCTTTATAAGAGCTGACTTACATATGAACTCTTACTCTAGGAAAAAAAATCATGAAGTGGAATGTATTAAACAAACATTTAATGAGTAACAAGTTTTAATTTTGAGCGGTCCCAACTTTGACATGGGGGGATACTTGGTTTTTAAAACATGCATTATACACAGAAGATCAACAGATACAGTATGAACAATCAGTCTCTGATTGATTCATAGACCCTCGACTTGTACTAGTCTGCTTATTGTTTATCATTCATCACCCATCAGGAACGAGCGTCATAAATGTTAAAGGGTCTGTATGGTGTGTTTTTTGAAGTATTATCAAAAAACTAAATTGAAAATATTCACTATCATATTTAACTCTTTTTTTTTTGCAGGCATGATATTCTTCCTACTTTAATAACAATTCCTGGTTTTTCTTGCTCTCAGAGAGTCAGTTGTTATCAAATTGCCTCAAAAGTCTGTAAAAAGCCTATGCTACATGTAGTTATGTAGGTCGGCCAGTGTACATAATAAAGATTCCAGTTTTTTTTTCCATAGGGTCAAAATCATTCATGATAAGCTTGGTACTACAAGTACAAAATGTTTCCGTCTGAGGTAAATGTGCAGTGTATCATGCACACGTTCGAAATTATAGATCCCCAAATTAGTTCTCAGAATTACATGCGTACAAATAGTTTGATTTTACAAGTGATGGAGATAAGTACATATGTGTATGTACTTAAATCAGTGAGTGTTACTGTTAAATCTGAATTTGTTTTGTGGTTTATTACTTGACATTTTAAATCAGTGTTTAAATGAACGTACTAATACAAGATTAAACATTAAAAAACATTTTTTTTTATAGGGGGTGGGGCAGGTTCTTAAAGTGTGACAATCAATCTGATGAAGATTGCACAGGTTAATTTTAGGTAAATTAATCGTGAATCCTCCCCAGGCAAATTACAATGATTTTATGCGATGATTAGTAGAATGGTGGAGTCAAAGATCGTAATGGATTCGCGGCTACATCTCTGGCTATGACTGGTGCTAAGGGTGTTGCCAAGGACGTACTCTTCTTCAACGCATGATATCGCGAGAATCTAGCCATAGCCGTAGCTGTAGCCGCCAATTTGGACACGGCCTTAAAAAGACAACATAATTGTTGTCTTTTCAAGACCGAGTTATATTATAACTCGGTCTTGTGTGGATTGGTAAAATCCCTTATCAGCAGGACCAGTTGTACATGTACTGAGGAACACAGTTTGTGGTTTGACTGTAACCTCAAGGCTGATCCGGGTATAAAAAGCAATGGCAACAAGATTCCACAGTTAATTATTACCATGGGATCGTTTCTGACCACGGAATGGGTGCAGCGTGTGTTATCAATATTGTCTGATACACACTGAATCTTGCCGTGTCAATGTTTTGATGAACTTTGAGTTTCTTCAGTAGCTTTTTACTGCGTGACAATTTATTTTTAAATACAAGAAATTTATCAGTTTATGTCAATACCGGAAGTTTTGTTCGTATGTTGAATATGCTCTAAATTAATGATTTTAAAAAAGGTCATTATTTGAAATGAAGTCACTATAATTAAATCACTACAATTAAATCAATCGTGAACTGTAAACACATTGAACATCTTTGAAGTTTTGTGTCATTGAGAAGAAGGAAATACTTTGCAGAAGAAAGTTGTCAAAGTTGGCAACTAATCTTTAGGCCCCAATTTTTCCTTGAAAATGCACAATTTATGTTATGCAGGGGTCAGGGTTGATTGCATTTGCAAGCAGTGCACAAATTTGCTGATCCAGAGCTGCACGTGTAAAGCACAATAGCACCTATTTATTTCATAAGTCATAGGACATTGTTAAGTGATATTTTCTTTATAAAAATTTTGAAATGTTTTGCTACACACAGACTCTTTAAAGGTAGGGTCATATATTGGTAAATACTCCAAAAAATTCATGACCAAACTATTTTGAGAAAGGACTCCCATCGAAGTTATATCGAACATTTGAATCTGAATCATCGAACATTTGAATCTGAGAAATGATTCGTGCACGAATTGTTTCTCAGATTTCTGAGGGTTGGTGTCTGTTCATGTCATCTCGCTAAACGTGGATCTTGTGACAATAACGTGCCAAGTTTTTGCTGTTTTCTCAGCAAGTAGACATTGTATTCAGCTGAAACTTTTACATGTGACTTTTATTGTATCTTTCTTGACAAAAACCAATCTATGACCCTACCTTTAAACTCTCATTGTTGCTCATTGTAAACCTAGATTGTGACTTCTTCCTTGAGCACTGTTCTGCTTGATTATTAAAGGAACATTACAGACTTGGTTTTTGCTAACAAAACAGTTGCTGGCAGTGTAAGCACTTTATGTAATCCACCATATACATAAACTGACAAACCTGTAGAAGTTTGAGATCGATCGGCCATCTGGGTCACGAGAAAAGAGTGAAAAACCGATTACACATTTGCATGAAATCATATAGATTCAACAAATGAATAAAACGCTCACTGAGCGATAAACTCCAATCGGAAAATTAGTTCATTCATTTCTCATTAAATATGGCATTTCAGATATGATATGGCATATTTTCTACTGTCATCATCATTAGACCGTTTAAGTTTTATGTAAATCTGTGATCAAAAAGTATATTTTACAAGTTTTTTTCTTACCAATTCTGTAATGTTCCTTTAAGCATTTTTTTATAACGGTCCCAGGGTTAAAATACCACCAAGCTAATAATCAGCTGACAAAATTACTTAAATATTTTAATTGCTTCATGGAAATTAACAGGGAACCAGTCGTAAACACAGTGTACATCTTATTTTAGCTGGTAACTGTATCTGCTAATCAGCATGCTTAACAGTTTTATGACTAGTGCCTAACTGCTCTGTTACCCCAAGCAACACGTGTACAAGTATGCAAAGTCTATCAAAATGAGCCCGAAGTTCATAAACATGTCATTTTGAGAACTCCAACATAATTACTTTGGTAACAGTACACGTACATTGTAGAAACGTACCCTCCCCGTGCATGTAGACTTCATTGAAGATTTTATTCTCCAGGTATCACAGACCCTCAGTGAAGTGTGTAGAAGATTGTGGTTCCTAAATTACTGCCTTCCGATTGGTGGACAGGTGGTCCCACAATGGTTAGCGGGGTCCATGGGTCAGGCATTATAAATTAAACTCCCCAGTACTTGTAGTATGCACATGTAGTTATTTGATCATAATGCTTGTTATGTGGACGGCGGCATTAGTAAGGGGGAATCAATGATGAAGTCGGAGGGATTATTATTACAGCAAAAGACAATTGAGCTCTCTGGGTCATATTCTTTCATGAATCTGGGGAATGGTCCAGTGGGAGTTTGTTTTTAAATCAAATAATACAAACTGTGTTGTTTTTCAGTGGTAAATAGGAAGAAAATATCGTATAACTATGAAAGGGCCATTCATAATTATCAATTGTTTTTGTTTTGTTTGTTTGTTTTTGGTTTTAGATTGTTTTGTTTTGTTAGTGTTTTTGTTGTGTGTTTTTTTTCTTCGGTTCTTTCTTTTATTTTCAGTTAAAAATCTCATTTTCGACTTTCAACTTTTCTCTGTGACTCTCCCACCCCAAATCTCTCATTTGTGAATGTTTACCCCCCCCCTGTTTTTATCTGCTTTCTCTATGTTTTTTTGTTTTTTTTCCTTCTAGTGGTTACTTTTGTTTTTACATTGCTGTATTTCTTATATCCAATACCTGTGTTTTTATGTATTCTTAGCATGAGCTCCGCTACAATTTCTATTGTATACTTACAAATATATAAATAGCAATAAAGGAAATTCAATTCAATTCTTATTTCTTAGGAATGAGGCAATCAACAATTTTTAATATGTACAATTTTTTGAATGACCCATAGGAGGCTAATTATTGTGGTGGATTAATTGATTAAATATTGTTCTTTGCACAGACAAATAACATGATTAAAATGTTGTTCTGTGAGTAATTAATGCGTCAGAGATAAAGAATGATATGGTGTTCGATTCATGATTATCATAATAGTACAGGTTTGGTAGTCATCCAAACGAAATTAAGTCAATTACCCGAAAGTTCACTCATTTTGAGGTTGATACTAGCACTCAGTCTTTCAGAGTAATGTTTCTATCTGAAATGCATTCAAAATTGAGGAAACCACAGTTGAACGACCCAATAAACCACTGTTGCTTATTCGGATTGCTGCAACTTAAATAATCCATAAGTTAAATTTCCTGTGGGAAAAAAAGGAACCACTTATCCTTTTTGTACTTCAAGGTGACACTGTTGAAGTATGCATTTACATTCTTAAATGGAATTGCAGGCCTGTAAAAGTTTAGCTGTATTTACGTGTACTTTCCAGGTAACCTTTAAAATTGTTATTAATATTTTATGTTTTCTTTAAGAATGAAAGTCATATGTTACAATTCATTAAATTAACTTTGATAGACTTACTTATTGCAGAATATCATGTTTTTCCTGCTGTTGTGTTATTTATTGCAGGATCTGAAACTAATTATTTCCTTGATCTCCAGTTTGATTTTTTTTGCTAGAAATTATGGTTTTGTTATTTGTCCTATGACTGATGGAGTTACAAACATGCCAGCTGAATTGCTTTCCTATTACATATAGATTTGGAATATGATCATTCAATTAGTTTGGGGTCATAAAATGAACTTAGTGAGGTTTGGTGAACGTCATTGCTCAGAAAAAGTGTTATTCAAAAGCTCTATTGAAGGTCAGTTTACCACCAAAGTGTGACACAGGAAATGTTGTATTACGATTTCCACAGAGACTGATTTTTCATTAGAATTGCTTTTTTTATGGCTATTTGATGTCAGGTCCGGCCACATAGCCTTTGGTTTGGGTGTTTTGGGCTATAACAAGCATTTGTTTTGAAATTAATGTGGTTGGAAAGATAATTTAAAAATAGAATATAATGAGTCACATAAATATCCCTTGAAAATGTGTGGTTTTTGTGTAATTTCAGGACAGAACACAGTTTGCTATTTTAGAACCAAATTTTTGACTCCACAAAAAGGCGGACCATATGTTCCGCTGGTTCTAATTCAGTAAGCAAATTTATGTGTTTTGTTTAATCACTACAAACTAATTATGAAACACTGTAGGTGTTTTTGTGCATGAACAACTCTTAAAAAAGGATAAGGAGCATTTCCAAACAGCAAAATTTTGAGATACTTGAAGGCAATGTGCTTCTGTAATAGCAGTCCCAAGGCTTCTTGTGCAAGCTTGTGCCTGTTCATCACCAGACACTGTATAGCTGAGTACGAGGAGGCCCATTTTGGTAGTTTCATAAATTAAGAAGTAACAAGGAATTTTTGTTCTGATTTTGTTCTCACAGAATGAGGTGGTATCCGTCAGTGGTAAAGCCATCGTCCGATTGGACGATCTCATTAACTGGGTCTGCACCGATGTCAGGTGGACGAGAGGGTGCACCGCAGTATGCGAGAAGGACATCAAGAATGATGCACAATCCACCGCAAATGATAAACAACAGATGGCACTCTTTGCGCAGAATAGTGGGCTGAACGTCAGTGATATAAGCAAGGAAAAACAAATTATGGGTGAGCCAAGTATAAAAACAGGCTTTGGTTTTGGTTTCTGTAGATAACCGAAGGTAGGCAACATTGTTACAGAGTGATTTTATTTTTATAGATTTCATTAGCTGGAGTACATGATGTAAAAATGTGTGATTTGATTGACACTGTCTGTAAAAAAAAACAAATAATTTGTGAGTAATTTGTCTTCTAACAGCCTAAAAGGGACACGTTGCATTGGTTTTGGTGCTTTGGGCTACAAAAAACATTTGAAAGCGCTTGTTATGAAATGATTATGGTTGAAACAATATTTTAAAAGTAGAAAAAAATGATCCACACAAATATGGCTCAAAATTGTGTGGTTTTCCTTTTACTTTTGCCATTTTGTGTAGACAAAAAATTTGGTTCTACAAAACGGCTGAACCGTGTTAGTTCACGAAGTATAAAAGGAAAACTACACAATTTCAAGGTACATGTGTTTATTTGTGTGGATCATTGTATTCTACTTTTAAAACATCTTTTCACCAATATTCACGTCATAACAAACACTTTTTATAGCCCCAAATCGCTCAATCGAAGGCAACCTGTCCCTTTATTTTGAATCTGAAAGCTTACTGTTTTCCTTGTTAATACCAGTAACAGGTGTCCCGAGAGATATTTAAATATCTAAAATCCTGTTTGTGAAAACATGTCCCCAAAGACTTAATTTCAATTGGCAAACTCAATTTAAATACTTTTCAGACAAGCACAAAGTCCATTACAAAACATCCATTATTTGGTTGTATACCGGGTAGTCTGTTTCTTGGAAAACTATTGGATCAGAATAAATTTGCTCATCCAAAAACTGATTGATAGCTTTGAAATGGCTGAAAGCTAATCACAGTATCAATTGCATACAGAAGTTGTTATACCTGACATGTTAATAATGTTGAGAAAATGTGACATACTGATATGAATCATGCACGTTCATAAAAATACATTCATTGCTGTTTTTTCACAAAACCATTTGGTGAGTTAAAGGAAAGGTATACGATTGGTAATTACTCAACAAATTTATGGCAATAAAAACTTACTTGGTTAGAAGTAGAGCAACTTTTGATAGTGTAAAGCATTTTGAGAAATACTTCAATTCAAAATAATGTGGATATGGAAAAAGATGTCAGTTGTTATCCCCCAAAATTTGAATCTGAGAAACGTTTCTGTCAGAAACATTTCTCAGATTGTGTATTCCTATATAGGGATTATTCTTCATGCGTGGACATAACCGCTCCAGATTTTTGGCGATATCTCAAAAACGCTACCACCTTTTGAAATGAAATTTACACAGGTTAGTTTTATTGTATATATCTACATTTATGTAGGATTAAAACAATCAAACGGTTCCAAAAACCAAAGGTGTACTTTGCCCGTTAGATGAACTGTAATCTTTGAGAGGTTGTGCTTCTTTGCATGTTTAAATTTGAGCACCACTCTATGTCAACTTTCATTTGAACAAAGATTAATTATAACGATAATTGAAAAAGTATAAATCACTATCGAAAACAGAACAACCCTCTTAAGTCACAAAACAAATAAACATACAGCTGGTGTGTAGAGTACAGGAAGGTAATGATTGTGAGATTTGATTTGGGGATTATTTTCGCTTTGTTAAAAAAATGTGTACAAGGCATTCAATGTTCAACCGACACATGGCCAGGAAACAGTTATAAAGCAAAGGAAATAGCATTGGGTAGTGATGGTAATTTTACGCTTCCTTCATGATCGTTGTGAAAGGATTAGAAACTACAGATTCTTTGGTGTTAAAGGTAAAGATTAATGCGAAATATCATAACCAAGCTTTGGAGTGTACTTGCTGCTTGCAAATAATAATAACAGTTATTTAAAAAATACAAAAATACAAAAAAGCAGTTCTTGTTTGGCGATTATTACAGAACACTCTGGAAGTAAAATAATGAGGTTTGTATTGTGTTGTGATTTGCTTGTTTTTATTTACTCCAGAGAAAAATGTTGTTCCTGGCTCAGGGAATTTAGGAATAAATAAAGCTGCCCTTTATTTCCAATTTCAACTTGAGTCTAGATTAGAAACCGATATTTTGAAGTAAGGTTGCCTGATTGCTGCTGCCAAAAATAGTAACAAACAGTCTTTTTTTTTTTAATGAGCAGTTACTGCTTACACAACCTCATGTCTTTGTAGTAGGCCTATATATTTTTTTGGTTAACTCAGTTCAACTCGGGTTTAGCTGATAAAAGTTAACATGAATTTTTCAAATGAAATAATTAGGCAAAATTTCTTGTTTTTTTTTATAATCATAAAAGTGAACAAAACGAACCAAACAATCTGAGTGCAATACATATTTTTAGTGCACTCAGCCTGAGGAAATACAACTTTTAGAATAATAAAAACTTGTAAACCTTTGTTTTTCTTCCTCTTTTTCAAAACACAGAACACAAGTACTTTAAAAAAAATCAAACTTACTTAACCTGGATGGAAAGCTAATATGAATGCAAAGTTAATCTCATTGTGTAAACAATGGTAGGAAAGCAAATCATTATAGTGCGGTCAATATGGTGGACATGGAAGTTCACTTTGCACCTAGAGTTTCTGTTATTAAAAAAAAACGATTGGGAATAATTTTGCCCAACCAAAACTCGTGACTCAGTGTTGCAACATATCTATAAAATATCCTGACACACACTATGTAAACTGTCATTTGTTAGAAAAATTAGTTGATAATTCTTGTAAATACTCGAGGCAGGAAGTGACACTGAGTGATCATTGTTGATGTAGAATGGCATGCTTTCTAGGGTGTGTTCGAAAACGTTCCTTGAAGTTACCCGGGTCAAGTCAAGCAATTGTGCCCCCCCCCCCGACCAGGGCTACACGAATGACAATTACACCTGGTGTGATTTCATTTTAAAACTACAAACAATAATATTGTTAACTATACTGGGTATTTGTTTGTTTTATAATCAGGCTCCCATTTTTATTGATACTTTTTTAGTTATTAGGTTACTCTGACTACATACCTAGACCTTTCTTAAATTACATTTTTTTTTCCAAAGCTGTTTAATCACTATTTTACGATTAACGTTAACACCGCTGCACGCCAACATCTCTGTACATGGATGTGACGTCGCTAACCCGGTCTGCCTCCACTGTACCCCCTGCTCTACGAGCACGGGTAGTTATGACGTCAAGAGATACTCAAACGACACCAAGGGGGTGACTCGGGGAAGCTACTCGAACTCGCTCTTAAATTTAACCATCGGGAAACGTTTCCTTTAGTTTGACCTTTGGTCAGATACAAAATCCTAATGCACACAATGTACACAATTATGGATAAGTGTACCTGCTGAAATCATAACAAATCACTTTAAACGTTTAACTGATATGGTAATTATTGCATCAGTGATTTGAAGCACTTGTTATTTTACCCTTTAATACACCGATGTGTGGTAACAAGCTCTGTGTACTCTGCTTTTCAAAGTTCTCCACAAAAAAAAATCCACAGGCTATTGAGTGCTTCTTCTTCGTTTAGTATATATCATGAAAAACGAAATCAACAAGAAAACAGCTCTTTGAAGCCTGTGAAGTGTATCTACCTAAAAACCATGTGTTGAAGATTTACCTCTTTTAGAAAAAGTGTTTTCAAATTGTTAATTCTAATCAAAGTTTCTGTTTCCCTACTTGGTGATTGGTTTCCCTTTTACATGTATAACGTATAGGACAATGCTACACAAAAGGTATTTGTTGCTACACATTGGGCCTCATTTGCTAAAATGGTATCATTTAGTGTGCACAAAAACTGTTCAGTCTAAATATTTTGGCATGCAAAGTTACTGACAAATTCATTTCCTTTTACTGTGGATTTACTTTGTATAATTAATTAAATTGTGAATACATATTTCAGATGGGATGTTTTTGTCTCTCTCTCCCTCTCACTCTCTGGATTTCAAATAGGTTACAATGATGACGAACAGGACAAGGTCATCGTTCTAAATTACGCCAACTATTGCCGATTCTGTGCAGCCTTGAAGCGCATTGAGCATGTGCAGGACACGTGGAGCGGCAATCCCTTCATGAGAACATTGGGCATGTTCACCGTGCCGCATCGGAACACCAGGATCATGTTCGTCAAGGATGAGTTTGACCATCCGACGCTGGGGGAGAACGAAAAACTGTGCGACCATTTAGGTGAGCCATTAATGTCCGCTATAACCAGTGCAGTATCTCGCCTGCCTTGAAATGCCCTGGGCCCAATTTCATAGAGCTGCTTAAGCATACAGAGTAGCTAAGCACAATATAATTATGCTTACCAGAGTAAGGTTACCAGCCAAAATACCATGTCACATGTACAATCGGTGACTGGTATCCTGCTTATTTTTGCTAAGCAGAAAATTATTAAGCAATATTTGCTGCTTAAGCAGCTCTATGAAATTGGCCCCTGGAGTGTACATGTACATATACAAGGTCACTCTCTTTGTAAACAAAGGTTACATTGTCTATACTCTATGTTATCAAAATCTACAGGTTTAGCAATTGAGTTTCTGCTCAATTTGTAATAGTCTAGTACTGCAGAAGACAAAAAAAAACTTTTTCTGCACCAAGGTTTTAAACTTCTTTCTTCTCTGTTCTCACAACAAACTTAACGTAGCTCCGAATATGAAGGGTAGACCGAGGAAGAAGAAGCTTAGCATCCGAAGTAACAGCAATGAAGATTTGATGGGTGACTCAAGCAATGATGCCGCAGAGCATGCTCAGGTAGAAATGTTTAATCCATATAAAAGAAGATCTTGAAATTAGGGAAATTTTGTTTGGGGGGCGGGGGTTTTCTTTGGGAATTCTGTTGGGATTCCACTGGGGATAGCTGACCAGCAGAATGATGTGGGGGCCATTTTTATAGAACTTATGGGTTGAACAAAGAAAAATTGACTAGAGCGGAACTTGCGACCTCCGGATTATCGTGATGGCGCCCTACCAACTGAGCTACATGTATAAAGCGGTCTCCCTATGTTGTCAATATTTTTAAGGATCACCTTAAGGGGACGCATTATTTGAAGAAAAAAATGTTGCATCCCCTAAAGGTGAACCCTGTGCTGCCGTTTCCCAGGTTGTATCATAAAGTTGGGTGTGATCCCTGGCTATATAGCTCAGTTGGTAGAGCACCAGCACATTAATACGGAGGTTGCAGGTTCAAGTCCCGCTCTAGTCAATTTTTCTTTGTTCAACCAATAGTTATTTACCCAGTCAAGTTTTCCTTGTGGTTTATTACTTAACAGTTTAAACTTGTTAAACACTGCAAATTATGCTTAGCGAAGATGGATTGACACCCACAATACCATGGTTTTCCGGGGGAAAAAAATATTTTGTTTCTAGACAATGTTTTTTTTTTTATACATTAACCCTTTTATAGAGACCATAGATGCCCTGGGCGGCCTGTGCCAAAATTATATTAACGGCCGCAAATGGCCATAAGGTTTGGCCTTTGGCCACTGAGCCAAAAGGTTCAAACGTAAATGTGTTCTGAATACACATTTTAAAATGATTTCCATGTCGCTGGCAAGTGTTCCTCAACAGGCCAGTCAGGCCAGGTTTTTATCTTCACTAAAATCTTGTCTGTTTCTTTCTCTCCTTCAAGGTCAAACATGAGCATCTTAGTGCCCACCACCTCAAGAAGTTGGAGCACAAGAAACTCCAGGGCAAGTATCGCACCAAAATTGTTAATGGCAAAGTGAAGACAGAGATCAAGCGGATCCGTCCGAAAGATGAAGCGAGCTTCTTGGCTGGGTTGTTCAAGTTTATGAAGGATCGCAACAGCCCTATTGAGAGAGTACCAAATCTCGGCTTCAAGCAGAGTAAGTCCTGGGACAGAGTACATAAAGCTGCTAAGCGTGCAAAGTTAGCGGAAATCACTTAGATCTGAGCACAGAGTATAGTATTTGTGTGGTGCAATGCACCAAGCTTACACATGTACATGTAATTTGAGACCTATGGGAGACCAGTGGTTACAACTGAACGGGCCACCCAGTTGAAATAAAAAAAAAAAAAACATTCTTAATGCTTTGAATGCTATCCTGGCCAGTCTCTAAGCGTACATGTAC
This sequence comes from Pycnopodia helianthoides, assembly GCA_032158295.1. Taxonomy (NCBI): domain Eukaryota; kingdom Metazoa; phylum Echinodermata; class Asteroidea; order Forcipulatida; family Asteriidae; genus Pycnopodia; species Pycnopodia helianthoides. The sequence continues at coordinate 16,385,033 of CM063254.1, read as the reverse complement.
ACGAGCAAGATGTTGCCTCATTTGGTCCAGAAATAAATGGTACCTGTAATGGCGTGTGGTGGCGTGGCGGAGTGTTCAAGCGCACCGGGCTCAAGCTCTGGTGTTTCTGATCAGCAGAGTGTGGGTTTGAGTCCCGGTCTTGACACTTGTGTCCTTAAGCAAGGCACTTAACCATTATTGCTTTGTCCTTTGGATTGGACGTAAAGCCGTAGGTCCCGTGTGTTGTGTAATGCACGTAAAAGAATCCAATACACTTTTCATTAAGAGAAGGGGTTGGTTTCTCTGTTTTCTGATATGGTTGGCTGCAGATTGCACCACAGCACCTTGTAAAACGTTACATGGGGCTATGTAAATAATTTTTTATAATATTTTGAAACTCCACATACCTTGTAGACAAAATAATGAGTGCTTTGAGACCCACCCCTCTGGTGTGATAAAGCGCTATATAAGAACTTTATATTGATATTCTTAATGTTCTTAATTGTTTCTTGCGGTTGTTTTAAATTTCTGTGCTACATCTTTTAAAGTACAGGCTGCATGCTCCCCAGGGAGGGTGAGGCTGTTTTAAGAATGAAGTAACATTATTCATCGGAGTTGATGTTAATTTGCCTTAAGTACTGTATACTTAGTACTTTCCGGAGTTCTGTGAAAAAAATCCACAGAGTATACAGTGCTGAACACACATCAGTGTATGTGTAAAACACAAGCAACGATGTTCATCTGCATAAAGAATATAATGGAGGTTCACATGAGCTTGTGTAATACGGGATTTTTTGCAACAAAAAGATGTGTTTAAAAAAAAAAAGTGTTGTTTTGCTCTCTTTGCAGTTGATCTCTTCTTGTTCTACTCCATGGGTCAGAAGTTTGGTGGCTATGAGGCCATCACCGCCAGGAGGCTCTGGAAGAAACTTTACGATGTCCTTGGTGGCAGTGTGGGAAGCACCAGTGCTGCAACCTGCACTAGAAGACACTATGAGAGGTAAGAACCGGAGCACCTCCTGTCACCGGGCACGCTCGGTGGTCTGGCAGCTGGGCCCAAAATTCATCGCTCTGCTTACCGCCAACTTCCGCACTTTCGATTGCCATTCTACGCTTACAGGGCAAGCGCCTTGTTCCTGCGCTAGCTGTGTAAGCGAAGAATGCCTAGACGTGGACTACTCGAGCTCACAAGCAAAAATTCCCTGCTAACCTGTGAAATACACTTGGCGTAAGCGTGGAAATTCCCTGCTTCTGTAAGCGCCAATTTTTGGATTACGGTTAGCAGAGCCATGAAATTGGGCCCTGCTCTAGAATGGGTTTGAATCCCACCCGAGTAGCCCGGGGGTGTTTTTTGTTTGTTTTGTTTTTTGCAGGACTCAGAAAGCAACTGAGTATAGAGTGCTTATTGCACATCGCTGTAATCGTAAACCATTTATACTATTTGTATCCACACCAATGCATGAGGCCTGTCTTGAAGAATGTTTTAAGTGAAATTGTTAAGGACTTTGGAACTGCAGGGTTTTGGTTGATTTTTATTTGGCTGCAGCAACAAGATTCTTAGTGTTGAAGTTTTCAGTAGGAGATACTGTGAGACCTGAACATGGACACTGAAAAAAGCCTAAAATTCACTTCAGGTTGTTGTTTTCGGGCGTGCAACGTTTTAGCTGATCAGCTGATTTCCTTGTTTTGGGTTTCTCAGTAGTGCCATTGGAAAGTGAAAGACAGTATAAAGTCTTGCTGTGCCTGCAACTTTTTGACAAACTTCAGTTGCCTAGCTTTGTTTTTAAGGAAGAGGAAGAAGCTTTGAGAACTGCAGATCTGAATCGGCCCAACCTTAATAAAAAAAAAGTAGCCTGCTTGTTAAAGTGTCATGTGTGGATTGTAACCAGCTACTGAGTTTGTATGATTTTTACTCCTCATTGGAATTTTCAGGATTGGTACAGAAACATATATCTCCTTTCATTTTTAGGACCCCAACTGCCTCACAAAACTGCTGTTGCACCAGTGTACTAGATATTGAATTGAATATAACTGAAATTTGATATATATTGTTTATTATCAGGCTGATTCTTCCGTATGAGCGATACCTACATCAGCAGGACTTCAAGTCCCATCACATCAGCCAACAGCCCAAAAGTAAAGACTCTTCTGAAGGCAAGTCGAGCAAATCCCACCATTCCGACAAGGAGCACCACTCCAGTAAACACAAGAAGAAGGACAAACAGGCAGTGGAAAGACCGAAAGGGATGACCAAGGCAGCGGAGACGTGGATCCGGGATCACCAGAAGAAAGTGGCAGCCGGCGTCTTCCAGCAGAAGATCATGATGCCGTTGATTTCGCAGATGAAACAGTCGTTTGAAGTGGTGTCCACAACCCCTAGTGCCTCGATGATACCCGGCATGACACATGCTCCCGGAATCCAACCACCACCGCCACCGACGTCGAGCTCCTCACAGCACCTGCCGGCTCCGCTTTCCAAGGAGCTTGTTGTGCCCAAGGAAGAGCCCTTGATGCCAAATTTGAAAATGAAACTGAAGTTGAAGAAGTCAAAGTACAAAGACGGGAAACGGCCCAAGGCGCTCAAGGAGCAACTGCAAGAGCTTGAGAAGCAGAGGGCATTGAAATACTATGAGGAAAGAAGTCAGGTTGGTATTGTTCATCTAAAACAGAAAAACAATTTTTGAAAAATGCAAATTACTTTCCATACAGAATGTTTGCATCCCCTGACTGTTGATCTCATTAACCATTGAACATAAATTCCCCCTAAAATTGTTACAAACAGCAAAACTTGAGATAACGGGTCACTTGTTCTTAGTGACTCGCAATGGAAGACCATAGTTTTATCCCCATATTTAACGGTGTTTTACAGGATTGGTAGAGCTGACGAAATAGTCGCAGTGTTCATGTTTTGTGGGATCAACCATACGTGAAATAACAAACCTGTGAACAAGAAAGACCTCTTGTACATAAAACAGAAAACAAATCTAACAATTTATCGATTCATAATATACAAATTAAATTTTTCTGGGATTCTGCTATCACACACACACAACCTGCAAATGCAGAGAGCTCCCCTGCTTGCTCCACTGGTACCCTGTACAATTTCCACTGTCCCACTTTAACACTCAAGTTGGGACCAGTCCCAACTATAGTTGGTGCGATTGCCAAGTTGGGGCGGAACACGTACACTTTCATATTAATAATAATGATAATAATAATAATGAGCACTTCTAGAACAAATTAAAAGAGGAAAACTTTGATGGCGACACACATGGCGTGAAAATGACTGGTGTCAAAGACGAATTGTGTAATTTTTACATCGAAAAGTGCGGCGCTAATGAACTAAATCTTGTTTAGTTTATGTTTTCCGACATTATTTAATGAATTTGATGACAATGAACATGTAGCTATATTTTGGTTTTTTATTTAACTTCATGTTTGATTTCCCCCCCTTGATAGTCCTGTGCGAATCCACCACCTGTTTCCAGAAAGAAGACAATGTCCATCGCTGACATCCTGGACCACCAAGCCAAAATGCAGGCCAAACAGAAATCCAACCCTCCCACAACGATCACTGAACAGGCCGCAGCATCCATAAGTAGCAGCACCCAAGGAAACATGGCTGCTCCAGTTTCGTCATCATCTGCAATGTCTGTACCCTTCGCTGGACAGTCTATTTTTGTTAAGACTGATACGGGTATGCCTCTGTTCCTGACTTTACCCCAGATGCTACCAGGAAACACCCCGGTCGTCACTTCGCTGCCTAATACAGTGAAGACCGAGGCAGAGGTTGCAAAAGGCGTTCAATCCACAGCCGCGTTTCCCCTGAACTCTAACATGGCGACGGTGGTCCACGTCGGACAACCTTTACAAGTCATGCAGATGACCACGATGTCGTCCGAAGTGAAAAGCCCTGCGGTTTCAACCTCGGTGCACTGTCTACCGATGATGGAGTCGCTGGTTTCAACAGCCAGCCTGGCCAACACGAACGCAGCGTATACCTATGCATACAACATGGACATTCCACATAGTGTACCTACCTCCATGACTGCAGGTGTTCAGCCTGTCATGACGACAGCACCTCAGTCACCTAGTAGCTCAGCGAGTGGTATGGATTCCTCATCCGCGAGGCCGTCGGTAATCCAACACACCCAGCAAGTTCAACCACAGGCCTCAAGTCAAGCCTCGCCACCCTTTAGAAACGCTATCCAGCCAAGTGACTTAATTCTCAGAAACCTTTCCCATGAGAAGGCAACGTCCGTAGCAGCCTCCTCCTCCTCAGCCCATTCCACAGTGGTCGGTCAAAAACTCTCAGATCTACCCAAAGACGCAGTGGTGGTCACTCCACGAATGGTCAGTCCTTACATGGCCTACATTCCAATGCCATCCATGTCGTGCGGGGAAGGGTCAAAAACAGATGCCAGCAAGGATCAGGTAAATAAGAGAAAACGAACAGAATCAGGCAAGGAGAACTTGAGCAGACCACTCAGCCCTCACGGATTCAGTGTCGATAGAACAGGGAAGGTGACATCCCTTCCCTTCGCGCATCCCGTCTTCCCTACCCCAGTACCTGTGCAAGAAGAACCCTGTGATCTCAGTATGCCCAAGAGGAGACGCAGCCAAGATGAACCCATTGGTTTTAGAATTGAGGCTGGTCCTCACGCCAAGCACAGATCCTCCTTGAAGAGGCATGGTGAACCAAGCAAAGAAAGAACTCGAAAGCACGAGGAGCCAGGCTCCATACATCACCCATTAAATCACAGGGATGAAACCAACCCGTCATTGTCGTCGTTACAAAAAGTGAAGATGACTCCTGACCCACGCGGCTCCATTATGCAAGGAGTGATCAATCCAAGTACCCTCAGCCCTTCCTCCAAACCCTCAGACCGTAGGGACACGCCCTCAAGACAAAGTACAAGCTCTAACGAGACAGCCCCCTCCCCGCATCCGCCACCCTTCCCGTACTTCCCTCATCCCGGTATGCAAGGCATGCCCTCTGACAAACAGCCAAAGAATCATTTTGTCTTTCCAGAGTTTAACCCCCACCATTTCCCCACAATGGTGGGGTACCCACCAAGACTCTTTCACCCTCAGTTCATGCCAGGGCCGCTGTTAAACCGCCCCGAACTCCTCCCAACAAGCCTACCTCCCGGTATGCAGCTGACCCCGGAGCAGCTGATGAGGCGAGAGATGTTCTTCCCTCCGCATCTTCCATTCCCAATGAGACCACCTTTTCTCAGCTCACCATCTCTAAATATGAGAGACGGTCAGCAGCCTTACATGCATCAAAGTTGAGACCTTCCCATCGGCAAACTGCTTTAATATTCTTTTTAAGGAATTGCCATGAAGCTTGGTGGATGTAACCGACTGCAACAGAGACTTTTCTGTTCTCAGATTTGCCTGAAACACCCTGTGCAAGTACTGTGTATAAACACTTAAAGATCGGATGTACATGTGGTGTGTGTACACCTTATGAAGAATGTTATAAGCCAGGCTGAGACTGTTTTCCCAAACAGCAGGTAGTTTGTGCAGATCTCAAGAACCGATTTCCCAGAGATTTGGGTTGTCGCAGTTCCGTGCGTTTGTCTGAACTGAGAAACTTTCCCCTGCGGCTGTGGCTGTTGGCTTCAGCAGCAATACTGAGGAATGGACATCTAGCCATAGTCACATTAAAGAATGTTAACTACAAACAGGGCTTATGGCTATGAGAAGTAAACGAGACAACATTATCAAGGTGATTGGAAATGCATCTGGTGCTTCTTCTACGATCGCTTACATCATTAAGATCTTAACTATACCATCAGGGAACAATACAAAGGTAGACAGACTAAGGCCCTGTCCGAATTAGCGGCTACAGGCTAAGGCTACGGCTACGGCTAGATTTTTGGCATCATCATGTGTTGAAGTATAAGACATCCTCAGCAACACCCTTAGCAACAGTCGTAGCTGTAGCCGCCAATTCGGATACGGCCTTATCATGAACAATCCTTACATTCTTTATTAGCCAGGGTTGTCCATGATGTATAAGAAATGTCCCCCAAACTGCCATCAGAAACTGAGATTGTTGATTTGACCGTAGAAGGAACCAGTGTAAAGCCCAGGAGGTGAATCAGAATTATTTATAAGCCACTGAACATTCCATAGAGCAGGCCTCACAGTAAGTTAGAACAAGATTATAAGGATTTTTTTTTAAGGCAATCAAAAATCAAACAAATGAAGATGCATATCGAAGCACGTATTGAAGATGGTAGAGTCAAATGTTTTCTTTTGACAGCAGTCTCTGTTTCCAGTTGCAAAATTGTTTTTATACCTTCTTGTTCCATAGTGATACATTATTTCACAATTACAGAGTCAGTATTATCAAGTGTGACCTGGGCCCAGTTTCATGGCTCTGCTTTACCGTAGAACTCTGCGCTAGCAGGGCATCTACAGGGTCATGGCTAAATTTCTGCCTTTATTGTGTAAATGAAGAGCAGTGTACAAGTACACAAGCAAAGCAAAAATTTCTTGCTATCGGTGAGTTACACCTCCCAGCATAAGTGACAATTTCTTTGCACGTTCAGCATTGCCGTGAATTTAAAGACAGTGGACACCTTTGGTAATTGTCAAAGACCAGTATTTCAACATATGCACAAAATAACAAACCTGTGAAAGTTTGAACTCAATTGGTCGTCGAAGTTGCGAGATTAATAATGGAAGAAATAACACCCTTGTCACACGAAGTTGTGTGCTTTCAGATGCTTGATTGCTTGATTTCGAGACCTCCGAAATCAATTCAAATATTTTACTGAGAAATTACTTCTTTCTCAAAAACTATGTTACTTCAGAGGGAGCCGTTTCTCACAATGTTTTATACTATCAACAGCTCTCCATTGCTTGTTACCAAGTAAGTTTTTATGCTATTATTTTGAGTAATTACCAATAGTGTCCAGTGCCTTTAAGCACTGTACGAATAAAATGAGAGTAAAGTTGCAAGACATATGAACCAGATGAGCCTGAAGTCAAAAGTTATCAACAATTTATACAACAGTGTGTGACATCCTTTTAAAAGCTTATTCAGCGTCAACGATAGCTAGATTTTATCAAAAAGGAACTTTGGTTTCCACCTGTTGTCTCAATTTTATAAAACTTCCAAATGAAATCGCATTTTTTTCTTGGAGCATGTCACAAAAATGTTCACAAATATTTTCAAGAGGAAAGGTAGCTTTAATCAGAGATCATCATAACATTTTTTGAGATTCCAATATTTTTTTACAGTTTTGATCTCTTTCAATCCTCCAATATTATTTTTGTATTTTGTTGTAAATGTCATAATTATTCTTTTGTTAGTCATGGAGTCGGTTAGGTCAGTTTAGTAGTTTAGCAATAAGTGTTTGATATTATAAATATATAAATGTGTTTGTAGAGTTTATATTGGTTATAATCGTTGGCCAGGTGCTTAGTGGTTGTGTAATATATATATCTGTACAGGATATAGTCTAAATTTCAATATCTATGCAAACAAAAAAATAGGTCTAGCTTTATTTTGGGTCATAACTTTGATAAAATGGCCGTTGTTAAATATCTAGTGTAAAGTACAAGCAAAGATGGTTTATAATGTTAATTTACTGTTTAAAATTGGCTGTGAAGTGTACAGGAGTGCAGCCCAAAAGGCAGACCGTAAAGGTGTCATCTTGTCTAACTTTCCATGAACAAGACAAGTCTATTGAGCCCCAGCCCCTTCATGCAATGCGCAATTACAACTGAATATGTGCCCTTCGGCCGGATGATACTTTGACAGATACAATCCCATGACAAAAATGTCTACGGCCTCCTGCAATTTGGATTGCTGTGCATTTTGTTATTATGTGAGCCTGCGTTCATGACTCCTATAGACCCATTGCACAACACGCAGCGCACTCAAACGCGCCTATCCTGACCCCGCTATGTTGGGAGTCGAAATCGTGCACAAACGTATGCACAGAAGATTTGGCTCCCAAAAAAGACGCACCTTGTTCGGAGGTGCGTTCCGCGTTGTGCAAGGGGGCTATAGAAATCAATAGACCCCCTTGCTGAGGTCACGCGCACATGCTTACGCACAAAGAACAGCTATCGTCCAATGATCTGCCTCCTTTTGGACGTCATATGCAAGGGTCTATAGAGCCCTTGCACTGACAACACATGGCTACTGTCTGCCCCTGGTGTGCCATTTTGGGGGTTCAACTTACATTGTAAGAAATATTGCGCTTCCAACCATGCGCACGTCACCCAAAATGCGCTGCAAATTGTAACACATGGAGAATCCAAACTTGCTAAATGGTGCAAGATTTATCGTGGGTAATGACATCGGGGTCCAATTTCATAAAGCATGTAAGCAGACGTTTTGTGCTTACGGAGCGGCCCTTAGCAGAACTTCTATTTCATAAAGAGCGTAGGAAACCATTTTTCTGCTTATAGCCCTTGGCATGCGAAATCGCTTGCTTACCGATGGAACTTTTCGACGCCATTTTTTTTGTCGGTCAAAAAACAACAAAATGGTATTGCAGAGACAAGCACACTGGCAACGTTCCCGAACAAATTATCCCCAGGTGAATTGGGTCAATATAGACCCACATGTCAGACATGTTACCCATGTGAGTGTGTTGTTGAAGTTGGATGGGGCTTAATGGAGTGGTCTATTCTCACCTTTGTTCATACCCGTGAGACTTTGAAATGCCAGGTGGCAGCAGACACAGCGGGTTGTTCACGTCGTTCTGATCATGCGCACATTTTCAAGAACAATAGATTGAAGTGGTAAACTATGCTGCCATCTGGCCTAAAAAGTCTTCCACTATGTAAAAAAAAATACAAATAGTTTATCGACATGTCGGCTTTCACTTACAGTCTTAAAGTCTCTGCTCCTGTTCAGTGGAAGTGGGACAAGATAGCACCTTTAAAGTGCTCTTATTCAGTTCCAGGTATGAGTATTAACTGTGACAATGCATTGATTTTGCCTCCTTTTGAAAGGAACTCACTGGTCATTTTTTAAAGTTGAAAAAAAATTACTTTTTGAAAATACAAACAAGTTGATACTTTTTTTCTAGCACACACGTAGAACGAGAGAAACAACAATTCGGGGGGGATGTTTTTATATGTAAGGCCCTTTTTTAAACCATGGCTTTTAAAGGTGCTGCATACGTTTGGTAATTGGAGCCTACTGATTGTGTTAATCCTATATAAATGTAGGTACATACAATAAAACTAACCTGTGAAAATTTCAGATATCACCGAAAAACCGGAGCGAATATTTCCATGCAGGAAGAATATTCCCCATAGGAATACACAGTCTGAGAAGCGTTCTCAGATTCAAATTTGGGGGAATAACAAGTGATATATTTTCCAAAACCATAGTACTTTGAAGTTAAAAGTTTCTCAAAACTTATTATACTACCCAAAGTTTTTATTGCCATTAATTTTCAGAGTCATTACCGAATGTGTACTGTGCCTTTAAGCCTTTGGCTAAGGCACTATCAGACTGTTTGAAGTCCTGTACCGAAAGTAATTATCACAATTACTGATGGAACCCAAGCCAGAGTTTTTAGTCAAAGCCATGGTTTTGAGAAGGGCTCAAGACTAATGATGAGGTTTTTATCTTTTTCTGATACCCTTTACCGTGAACCCCTGAGTCATACAGTGACCTTTTAATTGACGTTTGTGACCTTTGTCAAACACCACAAGTGTTAATGGCCACTGACAGATAGTCACTGTTCAAAATTCCGATCGGTTGTAATCATGATTTATGATAATTATGTTGTTTCCTTTGGATTCTTAAAACGTCAGGCATGTTGCAGAATGAGGTTTCGTTGCAGCTGTTGAATAGTGATGTATTGATATTTTTGATCTGCCTCCCACAACCAAAGCATTTTTTTTTTTAAGGTTGGTTTTAAAAGTGAAACCAAAAAGCATTAAAATTAATAACATCAACATTTTTTTAAAGTGAACATAACATTTTGAATCATCCTTGATTTTCGATTTGAACTAATTATTCAGTCTAGTTTTTTTAATAGTTTTTTTTAATTTTATATAAAACTATCTTTCAATTTATGGGAACAAGTCTTATGGATGCTATCATTAGATTGTGATTTTCTTTAAAGCTTCAACAATATTTTTGATAAGTGTACCTAACATTTGGGATAATCCTTGAAAGCAGTTTAAATATAAAACTACCCTTCACTTTGTTGGAACAAGTCCCATGGATACTATCATAGGATTGTGAATTTTATTTTAAGCTTCGACTATATTTTTTGACCTAACATTTTGGATAACTACCTGGAAAGCGATTTTCGAACTGAATTAATTGTTCCTTCTAGTTTATTTTTATATATACAAAACTATCTTTCAATTTACAGGAAACAAGTCCTATGGATACTGTTTCAGCATTTTGTAAATCACAAGTTATTTCATAAAAATTATGGGTTGCAAAAGGTTGTCTGCTAACTGTTCTGGTATTTTTTCCAAAAACTACTCAGGATATCGGTAGTTTTCAAGAAACACATTATGAAAGTGATTTGTACATTTGCCTTCTCTCCATGTTACTCTCTAAACCAAACCTTGCAGTTATCCTCTGACCAGGAGGTGGTTTGCCTTTCTCATGCCTACCTCTTGTTGGTCTTTTGGTCATTCAATCATCACTCACACTTCAAAATTGGAAGAAAGTGACAATTTTTGTAGAATTAAAGGTACTGCGGCATTATTCGTATTAACATATGCTACACAGAACTTGTTAAAGGTATGCGTCGTGATAAATTGAATGGGTAAAACTTCTTTCTTAATACAAATTTATACTATCTGTTTGATATGACCAACTAGAAAGAAAGACATTCCATATACTCATTTTTTTATTTTTTTATTAAAGGAGGCCTATTTGTTATCATTTTAAATTTTTTTTGTATCAAATGTTTCTCTAGGATGATAAGATACAAGTGTGTCCACAACAGGTTAGAATTTTATATTCATTTCTACTATAGGAATAGTACCTGGAGGACACTGAGCGATTCATTATTCGTGCGACTAAGTTGTGAGACCACTTATTGGCGCGCATGGCTGATTTTCTACACTGTGTGACACATGTAAATGGCAAAACTTTGCCAACAGACACAAAAAAAGGAGGAGGGCTCCATGCATGTTGCCATTTTGCCATACCAGTCCACTTTCTCTCTTAACCGTGGTCTGCTGCCCAAATGGCACTTAAAACACATGAGGACCAGTCAAAATACACTCCAAGTGATCCAGCTGGCTTGTTCAGTGTTGAAAAGCATCCCTGTTTAATATCAAAGCTGAGGGACCAGTGAAATGAAAAGCTGACTGGTCCTGCTGGCAAGTCACTGAAAAAGTTAAGGGCAAACCCCTGCCTTGCTACATACGAGTGTCACACGGTATTAAAATGCTGCGTCCGCAGCAGTACACAAGGTGCAGTGGAGCTCGGCGATCTGCGGGTTCTAATTCTATGATTTCTTCAATAAACACAATTTTGTTTGAATACATAGTTGACCAATATTTTGCCGGGTTCATACACACTGCAAATTGTGAATGTGATGCGAATTTTATAGCGTAAACTCATGAAGAATTCACCCTGCAAATATTTTACTTTGAATCTCCCCGTTGTCATCGCGATTCACTACACATTTAAATTGAGTATGAGGCAGCATTGTATGTTAAAATTGTACACAGAACTAACCTTGTTTTATCCGGTGCTTTTTTTCCTATGCAAAACAGTAAGCAATTAAATGTATATTGTTCTATAATTATTTGTATCTGTCTTGATATTGTCAATGCATTGAGATTGCTTTACCATGCCTGCCTAAACGTCTCCGTGCTTACGCGTCCCTTAGGCAAGAGATCAAGTCGTGTTCATACAGTGTTCACATGTTGATTGTGTTCGTGTATGGGTACTGAGGAACTGCGTGGTGAAGTATCAATGTATATTCGGTTTGCGGTAACAACATGTGAATACATCCACTTTGCTGTGTAGATTTGTTCTTTGAGAACTTGTCTTGCTATTTATTGTACTGCTGTAGAGTAGATTTCGGAATTAGGGAGACAACTTAAGTCTGAAAAGAACTGTCCTGCTTATCAATTACTACCTCGATTTCCAGCTGGTGTAGCAGCTACACCTGGGGGTGGGGGTGGGGGTAGAATAAAAACAGAAGTAGAATAACAACGGCAGTAGAATACAAAAAATAGCAAGACAAGTTCTCAAGAACAAATCTACACAGCAAAGTAGAAATATACACATAGTGTTACCACAAACCGAATATACATTGATTGTAGTTAATTACGAGAATTCCCCCCTATCCACTAAGCTAAAGTAGTAGTCCTGGCCGATTTCTTACCTCCTGCCCAGGTAGTAGTTAATAAGCAGTCTTTTCAGAACTGTGAAGTCTCCCGAATTTCCGAAAATCTACTCTGCGGTAGTAGAACAAATAGCAAGACAAGTTCTCTAAAGAACAAAATCTACACAGCAAAGTAGATATTTATACACATGGTGTTACCGCAAACCGAATAATTGATACCTCACCATGCAATGCCTCAAAAACCATATACATTGATTGTGATCATTTACTGTCTGATGCATTCGGTTACAGACTAATGACAATCTTGTCAACTGTGGAAAGGTTTGGCCCCCTAAAATCAAGTCGTCTGCCTATTTGTCAAACGTGTTGTGAAACAAATATCAATTTTTTATTTACAGTCAACACCCAATATTCCTTTCGGCAGCAATATTACAAACATGGATCAAGTTGAACTGCTATTATACTCCCCCAAAATTTGAAACGTTTCCTTAAAATCTGGTTAAATAAACTTTGTCTGGGTGAAAACCTTAGGATTTGAAAATACACTATCATAAATACTAGGCATGGTACAACATTGGTGGCGTTTAAGGGTCATTGCAAGTGTACATGGTGCTATCTCAAGTTTTTATTTAACAACTATGCAAAGTTCTAGTGTGAATGTTAATAATTTGGTTTTGCCTTTACACGCTCCCGAGTCCTGTGAAAAAATCCAAAGGCACATCACTCTGAATCCAACCGAGTGATATGCTTCACTAATGTTGTACCAATGCCCAGTGATATGCCTGTGGATTTTTTTTCCACAGGACTTAGGAAAAGTACTGAGTACACAGTGCTTATTACGCATAGGTGTAAGGTAAAAACCATCTTAATCCCGATGCAAAATTAACATCTATTAAATGTGAATGTTGTTATCGTATTAAAAGTAGAAGTTTTTCTAGAGCAGCACCATTGCTCCTCAACAACTATTTTGGGAAAATTGCACAGAATTGTTGATGGTACGTGTACAATCTTTTACACCAGGAACCAACTTGTCAGGAACTGACTTTTTTATCAAGCTTCTGTAGTGAAGGTTTTCTTCCGCCATAATCTCTGCAGCAGAAATTGCTTAGCAATTCACCGTGCTAAGCAAATGTTCACAGGGAACCAGTCGCCAAGCATTGCACATTACATGACATTGAGGCCGGTCGTCTGGTTCTGCGCTTAGCACTGAGGCTTGTTTAATTGGGTTCTTGCAAGCAAAGAAATGTATTACCAATGGCGAGCCATGTCTTTTATAGACATTATACACCAACCACGAGGGGGCACTGTTGGGAAACACTTTTAGGTGAAACATTAGAAAATCATCAGACATTTTTTGTTTTATTGCAGTACAGAATTTACGATGTAAGGCTAAACACTTTTCCACTTCCAAAAATGTTTGACAGCGAGACAGTAATCACCATTTGTAACACACTCCATGCCGAAACAAGGCACTTCTTGCCAAACTTCAAAACTGGGTTTAATTTGCTCACAAAATAATGAGAATAAGAACTTTCAAATAACACCAAAGTAGGTCCTATGAGGTAAGTATTTCTCAACATACAGAACGTCTAGAATATCACCATCAAATCAAATTGATATCATGGCTGATGTTTCGGTTGTCTTCATTTTAAATGCCTTTTCACAAGTTTTGAGAACTGCCTGGGTTTGATGTTTGATTGAATGTTTATTTGTTTTGTTTGTTTCCCAAATGTGATGAATTATTTTCTTTCTCTCTCTTGCTGTCAAGTGCAAGGTCTTTTGATTTAAATCAGTAAAGTCTGTGTTAAAATGAAATGTGCTTTTTGTTTTATTCTTATTATATAAAGAACTTGTATACATATAAATTTCAATTTATTATTTACAGATTTTGTAAGGAACTGTTATACGACTCCAATATCTATGATTATTAAACTATTTCAACTGTTTATGAAGTCAAGGTTGTGACTGTCGCGGGTTATATTTTCTATCTCCAATTGCCTTAAGGTAAACCAAGTCGGGAAATTCTTTGAAAAAATGTACAATATTTACGATTTGGAACTTTGAAAGACAACTCTTTAAATGATAAGAGAAATGTATAGAACCAGAGGCGCGGGTAAAAAAACAGTCTGGCTCTCTTTTGTGTGTAATTATTTGCCCATGAATTCCTGATTGCTTAGAGAGGGAACCAGATAAAGATGGTCACCCCATGGTGGTGCTGATGTAGAACGGACCTTCAGTGCTGTATTTAAAAAAAAACCTCCTTTTTAAGTTTGGCTTTTCCTCTCGGCTAATACTTGAAGCGCACTTTCTTTGCATTTTCAGGTGCCCTGCAAATTATAACGAAAGATGAAAAACTGAAAACATTTTGCAGAAAATGTTATTTTTTTGTTGAAGGAAGTTGCTCTCGTATGTATTGGGTAGGGATGGGGTATACATGTAGGGAGTTTGGTGTAATAGCTGATCTGGTTTGTTACCTGGACCCATTGTCATGCCATTGCTTACCACATAATTCTGTGCTAACAGCCCCCTGTTACATGCCAGCGCTCTACCAATTAAGCGATCTTGCCCCTAAATGTTGGCGGTCTCACTATTTTACATACCACAAAGAACCACAGGACGAAGAGCCATCTTGGGGATTATCACTAAGAGGCAGCTCTTTGGATGGTCTGGAACCTGAAGCAGACGACTGGAGGGATTGGCTCCTGGCTGGGGGCTCTTTAGTCCAGGGATGGGAAACATGACGGAAGCTGAACTGCTTGCTGGTGCTGCTGTTGGAACTTGCTCCCTGGATGAAGTGCAAGAATTTACAGAGTAAGTGCTTCATTTAAAGGAACATTACAGAATTGGTAAGAAAAAAACTTGTAAAATATACTTTTTGATCACAGATTTACATCAAACTTACACGGTCTAATGATGATGATAGTAGAAAACATCCCTTGGAAGTATTTCTGTCTGAAATGCCATATTTGATGAGAAATGAATTAACTAATTTTCCGATTGGAGTTTATCACTCAGTGAGCGTTTTATTCATTTGTTGAATCTATATGATTCCATGCAAAATGTGTAATCGGTTTTTCACTATTTTCTCGTGACCCAGATGGCCGATCGATCTCAAACTTCTACAGGTTTGTCAGTTTATGTATATGGTGGATTACATAAAGTGCTTACACTGCCAGCAACTGTTTTGTTAGCAACAACCAATTCTGTAATGTTCCTTTAAGAGTTCTAACTGGCCATCTGGGCTCAATTTTCATGGCTCTGCTAACTGCCGAATTCTGCGCTTGCGATCACCAGTCTTCGCTTACAGGGCAAGGGCTGAATTTCTGCACTAGGTGTTTTTTTTTTTTAAAGAAGATTGCCTAGTAACGTGGATGATGCACACGCGCAAGCAAAAAAAATTCCCTTCTAACCCGTGATATACACTTGACGTAAGCGCGGAATTCCCTGCTTCCCGTAAGCGCTGATTATTTGCTTACGGTAAGCAGAGCCATGAAATTGTGCCCTGCTCTGGAATGCTTGTCATAGGCTGGTGTGGGTTTCTCTCTGCAGTACTTAGAAGTATCAAGTGTTTACCTTCACCTTTGGATCATCTTTTCTGTTGTTCTGGATCTCTCTCCTCAGCTTGGCCAAATTAGGTCGTTCAGCCCCTCCCACTTGTAAAGGTTCTTTTTTCACAACCACATTTGTCAACGGGACGGCATGAGCGGTTAGAGTAGATGCATGATAAGGATTCGAACCTCCCCTTTCAAGAGGGGCATGTGAATCAGAGGTTTGATTGGGGAAAGCTTGGTCAACTCCATCAGCGGAAGGTATTAGTTGCGTTAAGTGTGTGACGTGGAAACTACTCCACGAGTTATGAGTATTTGATGCAGAGTTCGTGGTTGTCTTGACCTGTATTGGTTACAGAGTGAGGTAAGTTTATTAACTATATTCAAGGTAAGAATGGATGTTTTCAGTTTTGACCTTGTTTGGCCACATCTGCCGACATCATTTTCAATTTCACTATCTGCTGAAAGAAATGTGATTCACAATACAAATCAATGTGGCAATTTTGACAAGTCATCTTAAGATGAATCCAAGTGGCTTGTGAAACCAACCCTGAACAAATACACAAATTAATAGAATTTTTTTTTGTAGAGCTCAACGCTATCGATCGCCATTTGTCAGGCCTTAATTTGCAAGGAGCGTGACCGTGCTCGTCCACGCTCCTTAATAATAATAATAATAATAATCAAAGTCTTATATAGCGCCGGTATCCGCCAATGCAGGCGCTCATGGCGCTTTCTCAAAAAATTTGCACTCTAGTCAGCTGAGCTCCAAGTGCACTGCTCGTGATATCTAATAAAATAGTTGTAGTTATTATGCTCTGTGGTCAAATTCACATGTCCATATCGAAATAATGTCAAAGGCAATAATTAGTTATGCATGTTGAACAGATGTGTTTTGAGTGCTGATTTGAATGTATCAGTTGTGACAGCTGCCCGGACGTTATGTGGAAGACCATTCCATATCTTTGCTGCTGCGACTCTCCCCAAGTGTTGCGTGCGCTGTGTTCTTCAAGCAGAAATTTGTCTGCAGAGCGTAGGTTTTCTCGTGTTGGAACATAATGGCTGCACAAGTTCACATACATAAGACGGGGAATAACCATTCATCGCCGTAAACACAAACAAGCCAATGTCTTCCAAGGGGAGCAACAAAAAACAGTTGTCCTGAAATATCTATTGATGGTACTTAAACTTTGTCTGCACATTGTTCTGGTTTTCTTCTGGGACACTGCTGAGTGACCACAAACCATTTTATTGATACGAGACAAAAAACAATAACTGACTGAGTTATGATGACCACAATTTAGCAGACTTACATTAAACTTGGTTTTTGTTAACAGAAAAAATCGCTCTCCTTGGTTCACGTTGTTGGTTTTAGGAGAGGGATTTCCAACTCTTCTTAAACCTTATTTATTATTTTATTTATTGTTTATTCATCATATTTGTTAAATAGAAGACCTGATTTTGTTTTGAAGTCCACTTTTACTTAGCAACTAAATAATAGGATTTGTTAGTTTAAAGGTATTGTACACTTTTGGTAACAGCTCAAAATCAGTGTCCACATTTTGTGTGATTAAACATATGCATGAACAAACAAACCTGTGAAAGTTTGAGCTCAATTGGTCATCGAGGTCACGAGAAAATAGTGAAAAGAGATCTTATGTGTTTTCTGTTTTTTCAAATTATCGCGCGCGATAATTACTATTGTTTTACTCGTTTCTCAGAAACGATAGCATTTTAGGCAGAAATATTTTAAGGAACCCTTTCTACCATTACTTACTTTAAATCGTGCAAGTTATGTGTGAATCTGTGAACATTGTGTTTTTCGATCTTACCAATAGTGTACAGGGCCTTTAAACTCAATAATAAGAAGAACTAAATCAGGCATGAGTTGCTACATCATTACCTCCGTCAAAACAGGCTTACCTGCCTTTTTCTTGAGCAGTTTTTTTTACTCGGTGGTTGGGCATCAGAATTGGAAGAAGAATTAGCCTGGTTTGTTTGGATAGATGAAGAACTAGCCTGGTTTGTTTGTCTCTGTAGCTGTCTCTGCCAGCTTTCTCTCTGGAGTCGATCCACCTCCTGTTGTAGGGCGTGGCACATTCCTTCCAGCCCCTCGTCGTGACATGCTTCCAATTCTCTCCGCATTCTTGATAACAATTTTGGAAAAAAATTAGGGGGCTTAAAGTTGTGATGTAATGGTTAGACACTGGATTAAGCTCAGCCAGATATCTTGAAGCGATGTTTTTGGTAAGTGATCTTTAAATATATTTTTTATTTCTACTATCACAAAAACAGGTTCTGATCGTGTAACAAGAGGCCATTCTACTGTTCCCTTCCAGCCCCGAATTGGTTATGATTCCGTGCATGATGTAAGACTAAATGCCCATTTTGGGATTCCTATTTGGTCATGATAACGTTATAAAGAATTCAAAAACTTGTACCCAACATTTCTCTTTCTGTTGGTAATACCGTAATCAAGCCATCCTCCACAATAAGAAACTTGGGTATTGTCTTTGGTTCGGCAATGATTATGTCCCAACATGTTTCCTCAATCTGCAAAACTGTCAATTTTCATCTGAGAAACCTGTCACGTGTACGAAGTTTGACAGATGAAACACCATGTCACCACGCTGTTCGTGCTCTAATCACATCTCGTTTAGACTATGGAAACTCTCATCTGTATGGGTTGTCCAGCAAAGACATTGAACGCATCCAACGACTACAGCAAAATTAATCTATATGTCAAAAACATCTGACCATGTTTCACCTCCCATGTTGGAATGAAACTGCTCTCCCTTACCTCACTCCTTACCAGCCTAATCGTACACTCCGTTCCAGCTCAGATACAAGGATTCTCACTAAACCTCAAACCAGATACACTTCATCTTCCAAAGGTTTTTATGCAGCAGCACCGAACCTTTGGAACAATCTTCATTATCAAATACGTCATGCTAATTCACTTTCCGATTTCAAAATATCACTCAAAACACACCTTTTCCATACTTATTTTGCTAACTAGGCTATTTATTTTTTCTCATGGCTTTGTATTGTTAATTTTTGATTGCTTGTAATTATTGTTGTAAAGCGTTGTGGTACCTTTTTTTTGTGTAAGAACGCTATATAAACGCTGCTGTAGACTTGGATGTTTTCATGCAAGAAGTCAAAGTGTTTGTTGTATGTGCAATTTCTTGCTTGTATAACATCTTAATAAAATATAGTTAGTCGTCCAGTTATACACTGTAAGTGAATATATTCTTATCTGATGTGTTGTGACCGGGCAGTTAAGAGCACCAGACTCAAGATCTGGTGTTTCTGATCAGCAGAGTGTGGGTTCGAGTCCCGGTCGTGGCACTTGTGTCCTTGAGCAAGCTACTTTACCATAGTTGCTTTGGCCTTCAGACGGGACACTAATTCGTAGTACCCATGTACTAAAATTGGTAGTGCAAAACTCAGAACACTTATCGTGGAAGAATAGGGGTTAACCCCGGTTAGGTTTCCTCAGGCTTGCGAGTTACAGTCATTAAGTTCACTTATCAGTCATCCTTGGTTTCATTACCAGAAATAAATAATAATAACAATAATCTGGGTACCGTTGACCACAATTTGCAACATTGTTCTAGTCAGTAGACACAATCGGCGACCGGAGTCACGTCACTCATTAGAGGATATACAACCTATTAACAAACCAAGCAAGCAATGTACAGTGCCTGAAAAAAGCATGGCTGCCTCCCACCTATTGGCAGAAGCACTCGGAAGCAGCCATGCTTTTCCATGCACAGTGTGGCTTGCTTGCTTGGTTTGTTTACATTGTAAACCAACTATGAGTCGTGTGACTCCGGTCGCCGATAATGAGAGTTCAACCCTCAATGCTCACCTCATGTACTCTGCATCAACCTGAGGCTGACCTGCCACTCTACTCTTGACCTCATTTAGTTTCTTGGTAATGACACTTTGTTCTTCAAGCTCCTTGTGCAATTCTGATCGAAAGGAGTGAACTAATTATCAGTTTGAGGCTTTGCATGGTGGATGACTTATATTGGATTTTTTGTTTGAGGCAAACTATGTTGGTATCTCGACATGGTATGCCATATCCCTAATGTAATGGCTCAAGATCCACCTTCTGAAAACTCCTGCAGTTGTAGGATTTCAAGGAGCTTTAGTGAACAGTTTCCTCAGCACTAGAGAGGTAGATCAAAGAGCATGACTTACTGTATTTTGAGAAAAATTTATCCACTTTGTCTAAAATATGTAAGCAGTTAAACTAAAATTGTATTTTAGGATGCTTTTGGTACTTGAACCAATTTTATGGTGAGATACTTCTTGCTTGAAGAGGGTAAGACCGTTTCCGTATGCATTTGGAGGTATTTCCATTGGAAAATCTTAAAGTCCATGGGAAACATTTGAAGGGCAGGGGTGAGAGTCACTGCTGACAAAAAAGTCTGAAACCGGGATCCAGATCTTAGGAGGTATACATTCAAATAACGACATTTCCACCTTCTGATAACTCCTGCAGTTGTAGATTTCAAGGAGCTTTAGTGAACAGTTTCCTCATCACTAGAGAGGTAGATCAAAGAGCATGACTTACTGTAATTGGAGAAAAATACAACATTTTGTGTTTACCAGGCAGACTTTAAAAAGTCTGAATTCTGATCAAAGTCTGACATTTCTCATCACCGGAAGGGGCGCCAAAGACAACACCAGAGCAACTATGGCCTCCATGTAACTCCAGGCCCGATACTAAATGAATATTTTTTTCTTACTTTCCAGGTATTGACCAACCTTCTGAAGTGCTTTGCAATTTTGTCCTCACAGCCAAGAGCTCCATTTTCTCTGTGGTGTGTTTATTCCTCCTGACTTTTGCATCTCGATGACCAGATAGTTCTACAAGAAAGCAAGTAAATTGTAAGTGTTTCATACGATCCAAAACGATCAAGAAATTGAGCTTGTAAATGGCCTTGAATTTTGTCTAGATCAGGGTGATCTGGGATTTTCATCATTTTTTTTCTTCAAAAGGCACTTCCAATCATAAAGGCTGTAGGAGGAGCACCATGGCAACAGAGTCCCAAGACGGCCATGCCGGGGCAACAAAGTACCATAATTCCAGTCGTTTTACTTTTTAGTACCTGTAAGCAGACGGCTTTCCTGCTGTTTTATTTCACTGAGCCGTTTCCTTGCCTTGGTCTCCCTGTGTTCTGTACCCACTCCACACAGATCATGAGTCTGATTAAAGTCTGATATCTCTTGGATGAAGTTCTCATACCTCTTGGTCTGAACAGCTTCCAGAGATTTCTGCAAATAGAGCCCAGCAAAATGATATCACTTCTATGCACAGTAACTGTCCTATAGTATTTGCTATACAGTTACTGTATAGCAAATACTATAAGGCAGTCTTCCAGGTTCTTTTACAATTACATTTCCAAAATACAGAATTATTCTGGGTCAAGTTAAATGTAAAGGCTTCAGTAGTACATGTATCTACTGCATCCTTTAAAACATAAAATCGCCTTTTTATTATTTGTGATTATTATATTTGCAAATTAATTTATGTATTCGATTTTCCAAACTACACTATTAACCTGTGTCAAGTTCAATAAAAAGCCATCAGTAGTGCATGCACCTACATGTACGGCATAGTTTTAGATCATAAATCGAACTGCAATATTTGGCTCACAAATTTTATAAAAATGCATAATTTTTGCCTTTCCTGTTTAGCAATTTTGAACAAATCTTTGATTTTGTGTTTGCGTTTTGATTTATTGTGTTAATATTTCTCTAAATACCTTTTTTCCATTTTTGTTTAGCGTTCAAACACACCTTTAAAAATTCTTGTCATATCCTTGCAATGGATGACCTTTATCAAAGAATTTGTCTGCATTTATCAAAACTATAAACACCATAAACGATAATTAATGTGGGTGACAGGTCGCACATTGAAGGTTAATATTTGAACATACCAGTTTGACAGCAGAAGCATCCCTATTCTCCTCGACCTGGGTCAGCTGATCTTTCAGGATGTTCTCTCTGTGTTGTAACCATGACAATGATAGCCTTGCTTCTGTCTGATGGTGGATCTTTACAATTTAAAAAAAATGAGGCAAACCATTTTACTAATTCAACATTTGTTATTGATTCATTTTTTTAAATGGCTGCACTTTTGCCTGTTGAAAATCCTTTGAGTTTGACACAGCAAAGTGTGATGTTTAGTGCAGTGCCCTCTTTATCCTGTCACTCCCTCATTCTTCAAAAGTATTTAGAAGAGTTAAGGAGTTGAATTTAAAAAGCAAGCTTTATAGAATTGCCAACGGTTACATAAATGGTCACCTTTACAACCAGTTGACCCTGTGCTGTGGTACATTCTTCCTGTAGTTCCTTTATTCGCTTATGAAATTCATCAATTTCATTTTTAACTGCAAAAAAAGACATCAACAATTGTTTTCACTATATTATTAAAAATGTAGGTATTTCTTATCAACAATTCCATTATCAAAAATTTGTAGTAAGATAAGAACTGACTAAATTTTTGTTTCAACATCAGATTTAAAAAAATATTTTTGTTTGTGGGACAGTTATAATTGGCTTTAAACTCTAGTTTACCAAATATGAAAATAATTATAATACTTATAAAATTCTTCAATTAAGAGTTGTTAAATTAAGTAGGCCTACATTTGAGGTGGGATTCGTACCGCACCGGGGTCCACAGAGGTGAAAGGCAAGGAAAAAAAACACTGAGCATACTTGATCCCCTAATGTTTGCCGCAATCATCCATTACTGGCACAGATCAGGCTCTCAGCCACATAGAACCATGAGAACATAGACTCAAAATCTCATCAAATTTTCAAGGATATTTACCGTTAATTACTGTTACACAGTCGTAACTTAACCAACACCACCAGTGAGCAACAGCTTAAACAACACTCTCCTGACCCCCTTGTCAAGTTCCCTCACAGAAAATTAACCTTCCAAGGTACCAAGTAACGTTACCAATACAATACAAATTGTTTTAACTTTAAGTTTATAATGGTACTTGTCAATATTAAATATTAATAAAACAAATTTAAAAAGTAAAAACAAATTGAAACAAACCTTCATTTAGCAGTGTTTTCCTTTCCTTTGCCTTCTGCTCTGACTGTAAAATTTGAACAAAGAGATCATTTAAGCTCATTTTAATTGTATTCTCTAAATAAAAATAGTTTTATGAATCGTGTTCTGCTTCAACACAAAAATCTGGAATGTCACTAAATACTTTGAACAGCAGTCATCTTGCAATGTCTTGCGTGTCTAGCTCTAGTTTGTGATTGGTGTAAACTTTCTTGAACACTTGAGGGCGCCAACCGAGTTCGGGCGGGGATGGGTGGGGTTTGAGGTGGGTCTGGTGGGGGTGCGCAACATTGCTAATTAATACTAACTAAATTACTCGATCATTGCTACTAAAATCGACAGAAAAATGAAGGGAGGACTTACACAAAATTAATCCCACAATAAACAGATAGCTTCCGACTTTAACTAGTTTTACCATGTCACACCCTGTTTTGTTTCCGTTTTACCATTCTATCTCCCCACCACTCACAAGCCTCATCTCGACAAGTCTTTTCAAGTCTGGTTTTGTTTTATGTATTATGTACAAAAGGTTTTTCTTGTTCTTTTAGAATAAGAAGTGAGGTATTAAAGCCACTTCAAAAAAGGATTCCCGGCAAATTGTGTAGAAATTTTGTCTGGTAGCGCCCTCTTTTGAATCATTTCCATTCAGCCTTTGTGAATTTACTTGGGGGAGGGGGACACGGCGCAAAAAGATAAAAATAACTCATGTAACCTAACTGTGATGCCAAAACTCACTTCCATTTTGAAGTTGAGCAATATCTTTTTAAAGCTTGTATTTTTCAAATGGGTCGGGTTTCATACAGGTTTTCAATGGATGAAGTATAAGTTGATAAGTGTGCCATGGTTTCACTTTCTGTATTAAGCTCACCACCACATCCCAATGGTTAAACCCCTCTGGGAAAGTGGACGCAACCATCAAAAGATTACCTCACTGTAACACATGTGTTGTATTTACAAAAATACAGTCGTGCTGCTTCAGCTCTTTCCCCTTGTCACTTGACGACATTTCTAGTGTAGTCCGTAATTCATTATTAATTATTGCAGGGATGTTGGTGGGAGGAATAATGCTGGGTTTATTCGGGTAAGTAAAGTAGTTTTACTTGTAGCAAAAAAATTACTTTTAGAGTCTAGTAACAAGTATTTATTAATATTTTTACTTTTAATACTAATAGTAAAATGAAAACTAAAGTAAACTAAATAGTAAATAGACTATTAAGTTCGTAGTTACTAGTTTAGTTGTTGACTAGCCTTTCCACATGGCTGTACCTCCATCATTTATGGAGGTAGAAATACAACCATGGAGGTGATAGAACCAACCACGGTCAGGGCCAAAACATGGTGCAGTGACCAAAACATGGTGCAGTGACCAAAACATGGTGCAGTGACTGTACACAAACGATTTACATATTATTTTGGCAATGTCAGTGGCGTAACCAGGGGGAGGGGGAGGGTGAAGGTTGGCCATGAATGAGATTGAAAAAAATGCCCGAACAATACATTAAATGGTTTGATACATTGAATAGCCCCCCTCCCCCAAATTATGTCTTTGTTGAAAATGTCTCCAGGGTTACGTCATTGGGTAATGTCGTGTCATTATTACTAACATCGCCCAGTCCACTCACTGTAGACTACAGCTACTATGGGCCCAAAACAGCTAGCATAGTGTTGTATAGCCCTGGTAGGACGTCAGTATCCGTGTCGCGTTGTATGCAACGGAGGAGTCCAACCTGGGCTCCTGGGCTAAGTGTAGTAGTGTCATAGGCCAGACGTTTCCTTTTTTTGGGGGGGGGGGGTTTCTAGGGGGAAATGTATCAAACCATTCATTTGCTGTACGTCGAGGGCATGACATTAGGTTCTTGTGGTTTATTAGTATAGGAGTGACGTACATTTTACAATTTTGTTTACTACTAGCTATGACTGGTGGTGCCATCGGTTTTTCCAGTGTAGAGGCATCCCTGTTGCAGGATATGTTCCCTTCTTCGACAGTATATTGGAGTTTTGCCATGTGAGTTTCATCAAATGAGTGGTTTGCAACTTCAGTCTAAGTCTAGTAATAGGATGGACTAACAACCCAACAGCTAAAATCTAGTGGGGTGAATGCTGGGTGCAGGCCTGGAATTACACCTACCCCCTAGGCCTCTGTTGCCCTGGGCTTGGCCTTGTTGCCCCTTCAAAAGTTTCCCATAGAATGTAATATATCTCTACCCCCTTTGCTAAATGATAACATGGCCTCTCAAAGATGAAATTTCTGGTCTGTGGATGTCTAGAGTCGCACTGTCATGATTTTTCAATTTTTCTAAATCAACAAAAAACCTGTCAAATCCAACTGTATGTTTTAGACTGCACTGGGCTTTATGTGAGATCAGATACCCAGTAAAATAAGAGAGTCAAACAGTTACAAGTGTCATGTACCATGGTGCTGCAGTTTGGATTTAAAGTCCTTGTAAATCACACTGGGGAGTTAGGATTGCTGTCCTAATGTAACCTGCAAAGTAGAGTTAGAAGAGTTTGGATGATTTTTGTTCAATTAATAACAAATTTAGACAAATTGGCTTGATTATCCAACTCAAAAGATTGCCAAACTGCACTGTACCTACAGAGTGTAAGAATGTTCTAAAACAAGGAATCACTTCCCAAAATAATATAAATTTCACTGATTTACTTGCAATAAGTTTTGACAATGAGTGGATCAGTTTTCATTGTTTTCAAACTGTTCAGTAGACAGGACATTGTTTGTTTGTTTTCCGCTAGTGGGAGCAGTCTGCAGCATCTTGTTATATTATGCAAACTTTTGGGTGGCTTCAACATTTTTGTGTAAATTTTACATCATCTACAGTGTAATTTCTGATTTTTATTTGACGTTTTTGTTTTTCTTTAATTGCAGGGAATGCATCATGTATTTACTGATTGTGTGAAGAAACACGGCAGAGTTGTAGGGTAAGAAGGCGCTTTACAACCTCGTTCCCAGTGGTGTACGATCTTGCCGCATCATTTTTCCCCAGAATGCCTTGCTCGATCATAACCCCTGGAAGTGTGACTTTTAAATATCCATTGGATATTCAAGTCCTGTCATTGATCCATTCTGTGTTGGAGACGTACGCAGAGCGCGTGATCAAAAGAGGCATCAAGTCATAGAGCAACCGGTCCCCTCTCATTCTTCTTTGATCTTGTGACATGTCTACTATTACAAGTTTTCGAAGTGAAAATGGTATTATCAATGACCCAAGTCAATATTGCTCAGAATTTCAACCTCATGTTTCAGAGTTTTCATTTGTAACTCTAACATGCAGTGACACGCCATGTGATCACATTATCCCTGATTTTTGTCTTGGTACCATTTGTACAACCCCAGCTGAGGTCAAACAACTCCTTTCAGACATTAAGATGCTTAAATCTTGTGGTCCTGATGAATATCTCATACGTTGCGAAACAAGCTTTTGAGTATTTTAGCCCAACCATTGGCTAAAGCTATTTAACTTTTTGCTTTCCTCAGGTGTTGTTCCACATGATTGGAAGTTAGCGAATAGTCATTCCATTTTTAAATCTGGTGATAGTTCAGTGCTTTGTCTAACTATAGACCCATCTCGCTCTGCTCTGTTGTCTTGAAAAGATTATCTGTAAACGTTTTCATTTGTCATATGTATAGAGGGGGGATAATCTCACCTACTCAACACGTTTTTTTGCCTCAATGCTGCAATGGTTTAGGCGCGTCTGCGCATCGTGAAATGGGTGAATAGACTCTTTTCAAATCAGAGAGACCTGTTAATGTTATACAGAAAGACTTACAAGATTTTGTCCTGTACACATTTTCAGTGCTTGTGATATGAGAAAACCTAACCCAACAGATATGTGTCTGCTTTTTTAGTGACTTAACTTACAGAAACCATTGAATCGAGGCTTGCATGACTGAAACTTCAGAATAAGACATGAGAGGAGATATGTAGTGTCATTATGCCGTCGTTCAGTTCCTCGAGGATGAGATTGGTAAGTTTGCTGGAATTGGTTCATAAATACCTGGACAGTTTATCCATTCCTCCGGTTGTAGAAACTTGAACAATTCTAGACAAGTACATTCTTCAGGATTTTAGGTTGTTTATCAGCAAGCTGGGCGTCGGAAGTCATACATCCTAGGGAAGAAAATGTCAGCACTACATTGACAAAAAACAATCTATAACCCTACCTTTAACTGTTATTTCGGCAAAGAGAATATTGAAGAATTTAGGAGGGTGGCAGAGCCATGACATTTGGACCTGATTGGTCCATGGACCCTGTGTTTTGACTCGTGGAAAGTAGGAAATGTCCATAAATCCACTGAAATTCATTTGAATGTTGTACCATTATTTTTTATTTTACAGATTCCACCCACTGTGGGTAAAACTCCCAAGAACATCAATTTCCGTGCCAATTCCAAGGAATCAGGAGTGTACCCCTTGGATGTAGAAACAGAGGTTGGTTACAGTTCATTTCTTTTTAGCATCTTCAGTAGCTTATCCAGGGCCCACTTCATAACTTTTCTCCTTTTCCCAGCAAAGTTTTGCTTATCCAGGTACAAGTGCTTTATTGGTCTTATTATGATGATGGATAGTATAGTGTTGCTTTATTGATCATAGTTACAGGTGCAGTTATTGAAATGTGATCCCCTCTGTAGTATCCAAGTAATTAATTTTTGTTTGAGTTTTGGAACATTCCATTCAACGAAAGCGGAGCCGAGTTGCATGGAACATTCCATCTTTCAATTAATGAAACTGTCTCTCTAATGCAAAACATTCACAATTTGTTCAATACAACATTCAAGCAGATCTTTGTAAATGGATTGGAGGATTAAAACAATAAAAATGTACACGATTTTTGTCTGGTATCCACTAACGAGGGCGTTTTGTACTGCTTTTTTAAACGGATGATGTGGTTTAGCATGCACCAGTCAAAAGATGGGACAAAAATGCAAGTTGAATAGTACCAAAATGCACGATTTATGAGATAGGTCATGTAATGGTTTGATTAATGAATGGTCTGCAATCCTCCAATTTGAATGCCAATTGGGATGTAATAAGCAAGAGCCGCAAGGCACAAGATGGGCAACTGGAGCTCCTTGTATTAGAATGTGAATCATGGCATGGGCGCCATTTCGGTAAGCAAATATTTAGTTGTAGCATTGATAACAACGCGCATTGTCTGCATGATCAACTGTTGCATCAAAAGGGTTGCTTGCCGCCAAAATGGCGTCCAGTGCATACTTCACATTCCAGCTCGAGTTGCACATCTTGTACCTGTGGCGCTATACGATCTTTCTTTGATAAGAAGAAATGCTGTGCTGGTGATGTGCTTGTGTATTTTCAATAGCTTCCCTGATGCGACGTGTATCCCAAAGTACGTCTCTCAGGAGCTATGATTTGAGCTTGATCACAATCTATGACATGGTCTAGATCAGCAGAGTGTTTGACAATGGCAGATTTGTCATATTCCCCTCTGTGGCCTTGGGCTTTGTGTTCTTTCAGCCTTGTTTTAAGGACTCTAGCCGTCTCGCCAATGTACACTGTGCCATAAGAGCAAGGAACTCGGTAAACTCCCGCTTGACTACTAGAGTCATACTTGTCTTTGTGGGTTTGTATCTTCGTTTCCAACTTATCGTGAGGTCGGTAGTAGACCTTGATATCCACTTCACGGAGAATACGCTGGATTTTATGTGAAGTGTGAAGGACCGTGATGGGCATATCTTCGGAGTTTGAATACTGAGAGTTGTGTTTAAACTATTTAGTCAACCCTCGCACTGTCTGACCATTCAATATCATCCACTGTAGGTTTTAATGATAGATGAACTTTACCAGCCTGCAATATGATATGTCACATACAGTAAATGGTTAAAACTATATGCAAAGCAGATCTTACCATGCGGAAGCAAAAACTTGGGACTCTAGGGGAGCTGCTTTCAGAATGACTATGAACGTAAATCTGATTTGATTACTAGATGTGAATGAGTACGTGCTTCGCTCGTTCCCATGTCGGAATGGCGGTACATGCAATGACGGCATCAATTCCTACACCTGTCATTGTGACCTGCAGTGGACCGGGACTAACTGTGAAACCAGTAAGTATCCTCTGGCATCCTGAACCTTCCTCTTCTGCTTTTTGGGTGGTTACTTAAGAAATGGAAGTCTCCTGAAATGACTAGAGCTGGCTAGTACAAATATCACACCAATAATATCTCACTCTGCAGCAGTGAAGATTATTCCCCAAATCCCTCTTGATCCACTGAGCGAAAGTAGAAGTCCCTCATACTTCAAAAGGTAGTAGATATACAGCAGTACACAAGTTCTTAACAGACCGAACTAGTGTCCCAAATTTTCAAAATCTACTTGAAAGAAAAAGCAGGACAGATTCTTATTTGAACTCAGTAGTCTCCCAATTACCAATCTACTCCCTGGCAATAGATAAACAGCAGGACAAGTTCATATTTGATCTTGGTGGTCTCTTCATTCCTAGTCTACTCTGCGGCAGTAGATAAATAGCCGGACAGTTCTTATAAGAACATTCTACACAGCAAGTAGACACTATTATGTGTTATGACAAATAAACTGTAAATTTAAATTTCTTTCAAAACTTCTTCAACTTATTTGGATTTTGTTATAGGTCTGAACGAATGCACAAGCAACCCTTGCTTCCATGGTGGGACCTGTGTGGACTCTGTTGATTCGTTTTGCTGCACTGTACAGCTGGTTGGACTGGTTGATTTTGTGAAGTGGCTAAGGTGGTTCATCTTTTAATTACCTCCATTGTTTGTTGTGGCACAATTTATGCAGAGGTCATGGGCGTTTTCTAATGTTTTGGCCATAGTTGAGTTAAAACAATAGCAAATCACACATGTCAGTACGCATTGGATACGTCAGTCAGTCATTGATGTTTTCTTATTACCATGGTGTTGTTGCATTAGCTTGTGACATTATATTCATATCTGTTTCTCTGCTGGTACTCGTTGAAAGCCTGTCCAGCAATTTAACGAGGATGTGGTGTGGAGCCTTATGGTGGACTCTTGTGCAAGGTGCTCTAAACATATTGGGGCGGTACTAGCCCAATCCGTGTCACTTAATTAAACCCCTGAAGAACCCTCTGTGGATCAGCTATCCAGCAGCCGGGAATGCAGGCCCCTTTGGATGGAAATGTACCACCCTATACACGTAGCGGCTCTCACCTCATGCCTCTGAACTTCTGGGACTGACTAGGACAGACAATTAATTACACAGCAGACAATGATCTATATTGCCAATAATTTATTCGGTGACTTCACAACCCAGGTTGGACCCCTTGTTGATGATAGCCTCTTGAAATAATTAAATTCCAGGAATTGAGTTGCTTACATTGGGTAGCCTCGCACTATGTGCTACTGGTACTGTAAGGCAGTGCTGGGTGGCGTTGTAATACCTGGCTGGGGGGCTAGCCTCAGGGTATTCGTAATTATGTTGTACGCCTCTGGCGTCCTTGCCTTTATTCCGCCTCCTCCAATCATGCCCTCTGCCGTCCTGAGTCCTCCTTGATTCTCCCTCCTTGAGGCAGCAAGTATGCGAGCACGCGCTCCCCGGCTCCATTCAGCTACAACAGGCTACAACGGCCTACAGGTGTTCATTGCTACACCTCCAGTTAATAAGCATGGGTGCCCTACTATCACAAGAGCTTGCTTAGAACGTTACTGATTACATACAACTCCCCCCTGGCACTGGGCCCGGATGGCAATTGGCTAAATTTGGGTCCCAGGTCGCATAAACCTATGGTCAATGATAGGGCTCATCTCGGAGGAAAGGTCGGGTTGTTTGCCAACAAAGGCAGGAAACCCTCACTTTGGCTCAGTTCTTTAAAGCTACTATTTCAGAAAATTAACCCACCACCAACCTCATTGGCTTATGTATTTTCTTACCTGTCCTTGACAGCATGTGTATAATCAGTATTTTGTTGATGGGAAGCGGATTGCCCGCTGCCTCAGTTTTAATTAAATTAGTTCATATTTTAAAAGTTATTATTAGATTTTATATCAACTTTAGTAATCTATAGTGTTATCTTATACATTTTACATAAAAGTCTAATTAACAATTTATATATTGTAAACACTGTGCCTAGAAACCACTTGTTAAGTTGGGGCTAATATTCCGACTGCTGGTACATATTATGTACCAGCAGCGGAAATACTCTGTGCAGTTTTAGAACGGTAATTGTGCTTTAAACACTTTAACCTGTTCTGGGTGCAAGCTTGCCAAGGATTTTTGGGCAAGCATGCCTGGTTTGGAGGGCAAGCATGCCTGTGCTTTGTTGATAATATTTGGAGCAAGAAGCCCCCTCCATGGATATAATTGAGGCTTTTGAATGCAGCCTTTTGCTCAAGTTGGAATTGCAAAAGGTGCTGAAATAAATGCAGTGGTCAAACTGGGCCAAAATAATAGCTATACTATTGGAATGTTGATACTATGATATTTGAACTCACTATGAATCTATAAGTGTACCAGTAAAGGGGCTTCGCACATGTGTAGGGTAAAGGCGCACACGATTGAAGTCATTTGAAGCGTAAATGAAGCCACATATGTTAAGTAGAATGACATAAGTTATAAAGGTGGGAAATGTTCATAGTTGAACAATAGGCCAAATAATAAAACAAATCAAAGGGGTAAGTCCAGCATTTTGAGCAAATTGGGCCAAATAATGAAAAAATCACAAGGGGTAAGTCCAGCATTTTGATCAAAATTAGGCCAAAAATAAAAAAAATCACAAGGGGTAAGTCCAGCATTTTGATCAAAATTAGGCCAAATAATTGAAAAAATCACAAGGGGTAAGTCCAGCATTTTTATCAAAATTTGGGCCAAATAATTGAAAAAATCAAAGGGGTAAGTCCAGCATTTTGATCAAAATTTGGCCAAAAAAATTAAAAAATCACAAGGGGTAAGTCCAGCATTTTTATCAAAATTAGGCCAAAAAATTGAAAAAATCACAAGGGGTAAGTCCAGCATTTTCATCAAAATTCGGCCAAATAATTGAAACAAATCACAAGGGGTAAGTCCAGCATTTTGATCAAAATTCGGCAAAAAAATGAAACAAATCACAAGGGGTAAGTCAGCATTTTTATCAAAATTCGGCAAAAAAATGAAACAAATCACAAGGGGTAAGTCCAGCATTTTGATCAAAATTAGGCCAAATAATTGAAAAAATCACAAGGGGTAGTCCAGCATTTTATCAAATTTGGGCCAAATAATGAAACAAATCACTAAGGGGTAAGTCCAGCATTTTGATCAAAATTTGGCCAAAAAATTAAAAAATCACAAGGGGTAAGTCCAGCATTTTGATCAAAATTAGGCCAAAAAATGAAAAACAAGGGGTAAGTCCAGCATTTTATCAAAATTAGGCCAAATAATTGAAAAAATCACAAGGGGTAAGTCCAGCATTTTGATCAAAATTCGGCAAAAAGAAATCACAAGGGGTAAGTTCAGCATTTTTATCAAAATTCGGCAAAAAAATGAAACAAATCACAAGGGGTAAGTCCAGCATTTTTATCAAAATTTGGCCAAAAAATGAAACACTTCACAAGGGGTAAGTCCAGCATTTTGATCAAAATTAGGCCAAAAAATGAAAAAATCACAAGGGGTTAGTCCAGCATTTTTATCAAAATTTCGGCATAAAAATGAAACAAATCACAAGGGGTTAGTCCAGCATTTTGATCAAAATTCGGCACAAAAATGAAACGAATCACAAGGGGTAAGTCCAGCATTTTGATCAAAATTAGGCCCAAATTTTTTTAAAATCACAAGGGGTAAGTCCAGCATTGTGATCAAAATTAGGCCAAAAATGAAAAAATCACAAGGGGTAAGTCCAGCATTTTCATCAAAATTAGGCCAAAAAAATCACAAGGGGTAAGTCCAGCATTTTTGATCAAAATTAGGCCAAATAATTAAAAAATCACAAGGGTTAGTCCAGCATTTTATCAAAATTAGGCCAAAAAATAACAAGGGGTAAGTCCAGCATTTTCATCAAAATTCGGCAAAAAAATGAAACAAATCACAAGGGGTTAGTCCAGCATTTTATCAAAATTAGGCCAAAATGAAACAATCACAAGTAAGTCACATTTATCAAATTAGCAAAAAATTGAAAATCACAAGGGGTTAGTCCAGCATTTTTATCAAAATTTCGGCATAAAAATGAAACAAATCACAAGGGGTAGTCCAGCATTTTTATCAAAATTCAGGCACAAAAATGAAACAATCACAAGGGGTAAGTCCAGCATTTTGATCAAAATTAGGCCCAAATTTGAAAAAATCACAAGGGGTTAGTCCAGCATTTTATCAAAATTAGGCCAAAAAAATAAAAAAAATCATAAGGGGTAGTCCAGCATTTTGATCAAAATTAGGCCAAAAAATTTAAAAATCACAAGGGGTAAGTCCAGCATTTTGATAAAATTAGGCCAAAAAATTGAAAAAAATCATAAGGGTAAGTCCAGCATTTTTATCAAAATTAGCAAAAAAATTGAAAAAATCACAAGGGGTAAGTCCAGCATTTTATCAAAATTGGCAAAAAAATGAAACAAATCACAAGGGGTTAGTCCAGCATTTTTATCAAAATTAGCAAAAAAATGAAACAAATCACAAGGGGTTAGTCCAGCATTTTTATCAAAATTAGGCCAAATAATTGAAAAAAATCACAAGGGGTTAGTCCAGCATTTTTATCAAAATTCAGCAAAAAATGAAACAAATCACAAGGGGTTAGTCCAACATTTTATCAAATTTGGCAAAAAATGAAACAAATCACAAGGGGTTAGTCCAGCATTTTTATCAAAATTAGGCCAAATATTGAAAAAAATCAAAGGGTTAGTCCAGCATTTTTATCAAAATTCAGCAAAAAATAAACAATCACAAGGGGTAAGTCCAGCATTTTATTAAAATTAGGCCAAATAATTGAAAAAAATCACAAGGGGTAAGTCCAGCATTTTTATCAAAATTCAGCAAAAAAATGAAACAAATCACAAGGGGTTAGTCCAGCAATTTTATCAAATTTGGGCCAAATAATGAAACAAATCACAAGGGGTTAGTC
Source organism: Pycnopodia helianthoides (assembly GCA_032158295.1). Lineage (NCBI taxonomy): Eukaryota > Metazoa > Echinodermata > Asteroidea > Forcipulatida > Asteriidae > Pycnopodia > Pycnopodia helianthoides. The sequence goes on along the minus strand of CM063254.1, from coordinate 16,351,038 downwards.
CAGCATTTTTATCAAAATTCAGCAAAAAAATGAAACAAATCACAAGGGGTTAGTCCAGCATTTTCATCAAAATTTTGCAAAAAAATGAAACAAATCACAAGGGGTTAGTCCAGCATTTTTATCAAAATTAGGCCAAATAATTGAAAAAAAATCACAAGGGGTTAGTCCAGCATTTTTATCAAAATTCAGCAAAAAAATGAAACAAATCACAAGGGGTAAGTCCAGCATTTTCATCAAAATTAGGCCAAATAATTGAAAAAAATCACAAGGGGTAAGTCCAGCATTTTTATCAAAATTCAGCAAAAAAATGAAACAAATCACAAGGGGTTAGTCCAGCAATTTTATCAAATTTGGGCCAAATAATGAAACAAATCACAAGGGGTTAGTCCAGCATTTTTATCAAAATTCAGCAAAAAAATGAAACAAATCACAAGGGGTTAGTCCAGCATTTTCATCAAAATTTTGCAAAAAAATGAAACAAATCACAAGGGGTTAGTCCAGCATTTTTATCAAAATTAGGCCAAATAATTGAAAAAAATCACAAGGGGTTAGTCCAGCATTTTTATCAAAATTCAGCAAAAAAATGAAACAAATCACAAGGGGTAAGTCCAGCATTTTCATCAAAATTAGGCCAAATAATTGAAAAAAATCACAAGGGGTAAGTCCAGCATTTTTTTCAAATTTGTGTCTAAATTGGAAAATCACATGTGGTGAACCTTAGCCTTTTTTATAAAATATTTAAATTTTTTAAAAATTGTTACTGAGGCTCTTTAGTGATGCAAAAGGCTCATTGATGCCTAAAATAATAGCTATACTATAGGAAACACTGATTATTTGAAATACACTATCAAGTCACTATGAATCTACAAGCGTACATGAGGCTTCACATGTGTGTCTCTACAAGAGTACATGAGGCATCATACTTGTGTACAGACAAGCAAACACATCTTTGAGGGCCCAGATGGATTTACAATCATCCACGAGGCATTATTTTTGTGTACTGACAATCATACAAATCTAATAGGCCCCCATGAAATTCACAAGTGACACGAGGCATCACATTAATTGTGTACTAACAAGCGTACATGTCTTAATAGGCCCCTATGAAATTCACAAGCGTACACGAGGCATCACATTTGTCTACTAGCTGACAAACGTACACATCTTAATAGGCCCCTATGAATCTACAAGCGTACCTGAGGCATCATATTTGTGTAGGGCAAGCGCACACATCTTAAAAGGCCCCTATGAAATTCATAAGCGTACACGAGGCATCACATTTGTGTACTTGGTGACAAGCGTACAGGTCTTAATAAGCCCCTATGAATCTACAAGCGTACCTGAGGCATCCTATTTGTGTACTGACAAGCGTCATCACATTTGTGATACATCGTGTATGTGTAATCATTATTTATATATAATCATTATTTGTTTTAAAAAAAACGTTATTTATAAAAAATAATTATTTATATATAATCATTATTTATATATAACCGTTACTTATAAATAATCATTGTTTATATATAATCATTATTTATATAAAACCGTTATTTGTAAATAATCTTTATTTATATATAATCTTTATTTATATAAAACCTTGTGTGATACCTCTTGTACGCTTGTGATATACAAATCGTGTACGCTTGTCCATCCACATTTGTGATACATCGTGTACGTGTAATCATTTATATATAATCATTATTTATATAAAACCGTCATTTATAAATAATCATTATTTATATATAATCATTATTTATTTAAAAAAAACCGTTATTTATAAAAAATAATTATTTATATATAATCATTATTTAAATATAACCGTTATTTATAAATAATCATTATTTATATATAATCATTATTTATATAAAACCGTTATTTGTAAATAATCTTTATTTATATATATTCTTTATTTGTAAATAATCTTTATTTATATATAACCGTTATTTATAAATAATCATTATTTATATATAATTATTATTTATATAAAACCGTACCGTTATTTGTAAATAATCTTTGTTTATATATAATCTTTATTTATATAAAACCTTGTGTGATACCTCTTGTACGCTTGTGATATACAAATCGTGTACACTTGTCCATCCACATTTGTGATACATTGTGTACGCTTGTGACTTAGAAATTGCGTTGCCACATTTGTGTACTGACAAGCATACACGTCTTAATAGGCTCCTATGAAATTCACAAGCATACACAAGGCATCACATTTTTGAACTGACAAGCGTCATCACATTTATGATAAATCGTGTACGCGTAATCATTATTTATATATAATCATTATTTATTTTTTAAAAAAGAAGTTATTTTAAAAAAATAATTATTTATATATAATCATTATTTATATATAACCGTTGTTTATAAATAATAATTATTTATATATAATCATTATTTATATTAAACCGTTATTTATATAAAACCGTTATTTGTAAATAATCTTTATTTATATATAATCTTTATTTATATAAAACCTTGTGTGATACCTCGTGTACGCTTGTGATATACAAATCGTGTACACTTGTTCATCCACATTTGTGATACATTGTGTAACGCTTGTGACTTAGAAATTACGTTGCCACATTTGTGCACTGACAAGCGTACACGTCTTAATAGGCTCCTATGAAATTCACAAGCGTACACAAGGCATCACATTTTTGTACTGACAAGCGTCATCACATTTGTGATAAATCGTGTACGCGTAATCATTATTTATATATAATCATTATTTGTATAAAACCACCATTTATAAATAATAATTATTTATGTATATACATTATTTATATAAAACTGTTATTTATAAATAATCATTATTTATGTACAATCATAATTTGTATAAAACTGTTATATGTAAATAAAAATTATTTATATATAATCCTTATTTATTTAAAACCTATTTATGTGATACCTTGTGTATGTTTGTGATATACAAATTGTGTACGCTTGTCCAGCCACATTTGTGATACATCGTACGCTTGTGATATACAAATCGTGTTCGCTAGTCCATCCACATATAGGCACACTATGAAATTCACAAGCGTACACGAGGCATCACATTTGTGTTCTGACAATTACACAGTTTTTAAGTCACAAGCATCAGAGAGTATGCCAACCTCATTTTAAAAGCATCAAACTGAACTTGAAAAAAAAAAATCACAAGGGGGTAAGTCCAGCACTTTTATCAACATTTGGCAGTTTCGTTTTTGCATTTTTAGGCTATAAAAGGATGAGGTAGGCACAACTGATCTGTTTTGATTTAACTTGACCCAGAATAAAAGCTATATTTTGGGAAATATCGATAGTTGAGAAATAGGCAAAATATTCAAAAACCATAAGGGGTAAGCCCAGAATTATTATGGAAAATTTGCAATTTGTTAAGTTGCTATTTTAGGCTCTTAAATGATGCATTAGGCTTTACTGATGCATTTTCATTTAACTTGACTCAAAATATAAGTTTAGTGGGGGGAAACATCTGTAGTAGAGAAACAGGCTGGAAAACAAAACCCCAAAATATGTCCAGCAGTTTTATCAAATTTGGGCAAAATATTGAAAATGATTTTTTGCCCAAAAAACTATGCAGTGGGTACTACCTGACCGATAATAGCTGTGTCCTTTGGGACATCTAAAAAAAATTGTTAAAAAATTTGTGCAAAATGTCAGCATGCAATGTCGTGCTCTAAAACGTTGCCGTGGGTACTACTGATGTCTTTCTATTAAATTTGACCCAGGAAAATTGCTCTTTGGGGGAAAATATTGAAGAGCATAAAATCGCATTTCAATATTTTCCCAAATATTTAGCTCATTCCCGGAAGATAATAAACTTGTACAACAAAGAAGCTAAATGATTTATTGAGTCAAAAAGTGTTTTCTTTTGCAATTTTTTTATTGCAGTCAGTTTGAGAAACTATTTCAGACAAAGTTGATAAGACTTACTTTTGTACTTCACAATATGTACATATAAGTTGGCATAATAAATACTATACATTAAAAACTTTATAACTCATTATAACTCATTTCAATTGTTACAAGTTTTTATCTAACAATGACAGGACGACCTGGTCACATATAAATAAATTACATCACTGACTGTTAGGTCAAATGTAAAATCTGGGATAGATGTGCTGACATTATGGGTGAATAAACAAAATTTAAAAAAAGTATCAAAATTCTACATGAAACAAGATATCAAATTTCTTCAGCAAAAGGACAGGTTGGTGAAAAAAAAAGTAAATAAAAAGTAAAACAAATTATAGACTAAAAACAAAGATAACACTAGAAATGAAAGACTTGACTGAAAGATATTGTGTCCACACTGATGCATCTGGCTATGGACGTGTCCAGCTTTTGATAGTTTCACATAAAGGTTGGTGTAAGTCAGTAGTGTGCACGTATTGGTTATACACTAAGAAACGTTGCTTCTGTCAGCTCATGCACACATAGGGCAAGTCCAGAATTGTACATATCCTGATGCAAATCTTAAGGAAAACCAGATGAATGCAATTCCTATAAGTTTTCTTAATCTGGTGATCAGTGCAAGTGTTGAACTGTGGGTGCATGGTCTGAATTCATACCAACAGCATCAATCAGTATTAAAGTTGGTGCATGGATTAGCCACAGTCAAAATACACGATTTGAACAATGGCCCAATACTGGTTTCAATAGACACACTTAGGAAAATATATGTAATAAATTACAAGAAAACAAATAATAATAATAATATAGTATTGAAAATATTATATTCACAATTAACACCACGGGCAGTAAAAGTACAAATGGTCACAAGAGTGGGGATTTCAGTCGTTACAATTAGCTGCGAGAGGAAAACCAATCATAATGACATTCGATCGTCAATCATATCAATCAGGACTGATGATCAATGATTTGAAAAAACAGTTTCATATTATATTGGAACAAATTCTGATTGTGCAACTGTACAATCTGCTCACGACAGGGAACGAAAAAATGTTTATGATTTAAAAACTGGCAACTTCTCGAGCACTTGCAATCTTTGGTTTCAATGATTTCTTTTGAATCTTTGGTTTCAATGATTTGTACTGGTTGTTTTCCATGCAATTCTCATATACATCAACAAAAAAATTTAAAGTAATAAAGTAAGACAAGCTGCTACCCTGTGTTACACACAGTAAGTTTTGGTCTAGAGAGCTACAGTTTTAGGAAGGCATTCAGCAGCATCGGGCCCAAATCTCAAAGTTTTTCATGCACAAAGCTGCTCAAATTTGTTTAAATTTAATGGTCATGTGACACAAGGCAATGTACAGGCAACCACTTACACGCAATCTCAATGAAGAAAACTATTCAAATATCATTTTCCATATAATTGTCTTCGGAGCAGTAAGATACTAATAGCTACATGTATATTGTACTCCAAAAGTGTTCCTTTTCTATGCAGTGCAGCTCTTTGCCTCCAAGTTGCATGTAAAATTTGTCCTGTGTGACATGGCCTTAATACACGTGTAGCAATAATTTCTTTGGAAGCATTAAACCAATTGAATGCACATTACATGATACATTGTATCTTGTTTTTGCTAATAAAGCAACAATTTCTTTATCCATTTAATCTCTGTTGTTAAACAGCTTTATAAAATTGCACCCGGGTCTTAACTTTGGAGTGTCACTTTAACTGACAAAGAATCCAATTAGGAAACTCACGAAGAGGTTTCTTTCAAACCTGGCTTCAAATATCGGGCAGCCACCAGCTTTCATTATTGCTGGTTCTTGTTATACCAAAAAAGGGGGCCCTTAAGTGAAAAAAGTCCATAAAAGTGTTAAATTTAGAGAGGCATTCTGCAGTGAACTCTTTAGATAGCAAGTGATCAAAGGAGAATATTTAGCAACCAACATACAAACAACAGCATTATAGCAGACCTATGGGTCATTGTGACTCTTTGGTAAATACTCTGCAGCTGATATAAGCTCATGTAGATTATTCCCACTTGTCACACAGCATAAACTCACAGCCATTATTATGAGCAATGATGTATCATTTTTTAACGCACAACTGTGTGTTTTGCATGATTACCACTTGTGGCACGCGGGAGCTATATCGAATTCCTTGGCATTTTGCTGCAAGCTATGTCACAGAATATCTGACATCAATGGAGTCACTATCTGGCAGGTATTCTGCAGCCAACATCATGAGCTCACATAAGAAAGCAAATGATTTTAATAGTGTGCCGCTTTAACTTTTGGAAGGCATTCTGCAGCTAGCCAAGGCGTGCCAAATATTGCAAAAGAATCGCATCAATGGAGTGTTGCTCTAGCTTTCTGGAAGGCATTCTGCAGCAGACGTGAGCTCTTATCAGAATTCAACTGATGGCAGTTAGAGCTACATGCCCAGCAGCTAAAACATGTATACCTTGATCACAGCATTTTAAGATGCGTACCTTGAGCAGATAGAGTGTTGCTCTTACTTTCTGGCGGTATTCTGCAGCCAATTGAGCTCACAAAGCAATTGATATCAATGGTGTGCCACTTAACTTTTGGAAGGCATTCTGCAGCCAAGGAGTGTCGAATATTGCAAAAGAATCGTATCAATGGAGTGTTGCTCTAGCTTTCTGGAAGGCATTCTGCAGCAGATGTGAGCTCTTATCAGAATTCAACTGATGGCAGTTAGAGCTACATGCCCAGCAGCTAAAACATGTATAACTTGATTACAGCATTTTAAGATGCGTACCTTGAGCAGATCCTGTAGCTCGGGGTTGGGGTCAAAGGTGAAAGTATGCTCCTTGAATGTTCTTATCTGGTCTACAAACTTTGCAATCGATCTGTTGTAAAGTCAATGAAAATCATCATCAAATAATTGAATTTGACTATTAGTTGGGAGAAAAATGAAAACATGAATATTTCGGAGCATACTAAACAAATTATCGGATTGAATGTTACAAAGGCAGAAAAACGTTAACACAACACTTGGTAAACAGCAGACCTAATTTGCACAAAATCCTATGCATGTTGTCAGCTTACTCAGCTTACTGGTGGAAAATTTTCACTTCCAAACAAGATGAAACCAGATTTTCTGAGCCACTTCTGTCACAAAGTAGGGTCTGATCTATGCGATCAATGGAATTATGACTTTATGTTAGGTGGCTTTTGTCGCCCAAAATGCCAAAATAAGTGTTTGAACAAGTGTGTTTTACGTGCTTCAAATAGTAAACGTTCAGTTCAGGATAACAGCAAAGCGTCAATAATAATGATAATAGGGTTGAACAAAGACACATTGACTAGAGTGGGAATTGAACCCCTTACATCCGAATTAGTGTGACGGAGCTCTACAAACTGAGCTATCTAGCCCTATGTTGGCGGTCTTCCTATTTTGTCAATATTGTTGTTCAGGGGTGCCAGCCAGAAGCCAAACAACTGTTAACTGCTGTGTAGCCAGGGATCACACCCAAGTTTACTATACAACCTGGGAAGCGGCAGCCAGGGTATCCTAACGGGATGCGACTTTTTCATTTCAAAGATAGATAGCTCAGTTGGTAGAGCGCCGGCACATTAATCTGGAGGTCGTTGGTTCAAATCCTGCTCTAGTCAATTTTTCTTTGTTCAACCCCAAATTATTTAAAATTACCCAGTCAGTTTCCCTTGTGGTTTAATACTTGATAATAGTAATAATGAATAATAATAAAAAAATCATTCAATTTCATTAACACACTTTCAAATTCACGCATTTTCCCCTAATCCACTCAAACTAGGGTTTCTTTTTAGCTATTAATGTATTCAATTCTGTTTTCGTGCAAACATGATTTTGTTTTTCTCAATCAGATTTGTTTCAGAATTCTATTTCATTTATAGACAATCAAGACTACACTTTGACTATTCTTAAGTTGAATTTCTACTACCTATTTACAATTGATGAAATCAATATAAGACTCATCGAAGCGCACATGAACTTGTTGCTAGTTTGGGTTTTCTTTTTCGTTTTGGGGCAATGTATTCTAATTTGTATGCATTCAAATGCACCATACGTTATGGCTCCCTGAGAAAGCCGACAAGAGCTTTATTACTGGCACTTCAGTTGAGGCATTTTCGTTTTATTTGTAATATTGTTCCTCTTTTGATTTGTTACCTCAAAGTAAAAGCCTGTACCAGATAAGTTTAAAATGAAAATGAAATCTTTTGCTGTAGCCTTGGGGCTGTTTGCCCTGATATATGTTATCGTCTTTATTTTTGCTAATGTTCAGACCATTTCAAATTAGAAGTTAACAAATGTTTTAGAAGAAACAAAAGCTTTAAAATATAAGGGGTCGCTATAAAACCTAAAAACAAATTATTGCTGTTGCTTTCCTATGCATTTTTTCACAGGTCCTTTTTTTCTGTTTAATACATTTCTTCTACTCGTTTATTTATATCTGAAGTTGGCAGGTTTCTTTAACCTTCAACGTTCTGATGAGCAACATCTCGGCATTTTTGCTTTTATTATACTAGAGTAGGAAATAATTCTCCTCAAAATATCTGCCTTCATATACATGAAGTAGAAATCAGACAGCACATAACATAGAATTTGAATTTGAATGCAAACACTTCAAAAATGTTTGCTCATTGATGAAATTGAATGGTTGACCAGCTCTTGCTGCTGGCTTTTACGAAATTGAATGAGTCTTGTGGCCTAATGAATGAAATTAAATGATCTTATTTGACCAGTAAATGCTAAACTGGTAAAAAACAATTACTCTTTTTGACTGTTGAATGCTGATTCAACGGAGCATTACTTTTCAAATGAAATTGAATGAGCCGGGTGATAAAATGAATGGATTTTTTGTTGAAATTGGCCTGGAAAACCTATAATAATATTTTTAGTCTCATATAAACTGCACATATCTACCAATAGGTATTCAATCAGTCGAGGACTTCAACTGTCTGCAAAAACATTGCGTCTTTTGGTAGATTTGAGTAATCAATCACATATGGAGTTTCCAAGAAGAAAAAAAAATGATGTTGTTTTTTTATGTTAGCTAGAAAATTACGCTGCACTTTTTTCAGGAGAATGTTTATTCTGAACTGACCTCATTTTGGACCATTTGTACATGCCGTTGGCCAGCTGGAACCCGACGATCTTAAGGTGCTGTACATGCATCAGGAAGAGCAGAGTAGGTGGAAGGGTTGGGGACCCTTTGTGGGTATCTCCTTTGGTGAGACTGTCCCCGTCTCCTTGGAGGTTGACAATGGCGGCACACAGCTCCTCGTACAGGGTCACCACCTTTGATGGGAGTTTGCGCCATGCCTGAAATAATATATAACAATCAAAAACAAATCTATATAAACAGTAGATGTATACAGTAAAACTAACCTGCAAAATTTTTATTTCAAACGGTGGTAGCCTTTCTAAGATATTGCCAAAAATCTGGAGCGGTTATGTCCACGCAGGAAGAATAATCCAGAATTGGTAAACACAATCTGAGAAATGTGTCATGCATGAAACACTTCTAAGATTGACATTTTTATGAATCCCTTTCTCTAGGGCCAAATTCCTTTTAGAGACTTAACATCTACATCTACGGGGGTTCTCATCAAAGCCTGTTCAGCATCTAAAGTCTAAAGACTAGAGTTTTCTCCCAGCATGGAAACGGAGAACCACACTATTTTCAATAATAACATCTGGGGGCGACTTTGCTAGGGGGCGACTTTGTCGGGGGGCAACTTTGTCAGGGGGCGACTTTGTCAGGGGGTGACTTTGCTAGGGGGCGACACTGTCAGGGAGGGGGCGACTTTGCTAGGGGGCGACATTGTCAGGGGGCGACATTGTCAGGGGGCGACTTTGAAAAGTCCCGGGCGAGCCGGTCAGGGGGCGACTTTGCAGGGGGCGACTTTGCAGGGGCGACTTTGTTGGGGGCGAGCTTACTAGGGGGCGAGATGACCACATCCCGTGCTACCATAGAACGTGCATGGTTGTGGTATTCGTGGTTTAGCTTCATATGTCTGTACCGTTTGATTATTATCTCGTTGGCGAGACTGTGATATGACAACATAACATAAACAATCTAAAGTCAGTTTTACTTTCTGGTGAAATCAAGACTGTTCTTAATATCCACTTAAAATGATGTCTTGCCTGTAACAAATCGCCGTTTATTACTTAATATCCACTTAAAATGATGTCTTGCCTGTAACAAATCGCCGTTTATTACTTAAAGCAACAAATCTTAAGCTTTACCTTGTGAAAACTGAAACGATAGAGAGGTTGAAAAAAACCTGTATTTTCACCACTGTCTTGACACCCTGGAACTACTTCTTGTCAAGAGGGGGCGCTATACACAAAAAGGGGGCGATTTTGCAAAGCCTTTCAAAAACACTAATTTTAAAGGCACTGGACACTACTGGTATTTACTAAAAATTAGCATAAAAACTTACTTGGTGACGAGCAATGGAGAGCTGTTGATAATATAAAGCATTGTGAGAAACGGCTCCCTCTGAAGTAACGTAGTTTTTGAGAAAGAGGTAATTTATCACTCAAAAAATAAAAGACTTCTAGCTGAAGCCTTTTAATTATGCATCTGAAAGTACACAAAGTAATGCAACAAGGGTCTTTTTTTTCTTTCATTATTCTCTTGTAAATTCGGTAACCAATTGAGCCCAAAATGTCACAGGTTCGTTATTTTATGCATATGTTGGGATACACCGAGTTAGAATACTGGTTTTTGACAATTACCAATCGTGTCCAGTGCCTTTAAGGATAATAATTTCAAAATCTGAACTTTGAAAACAGGTGCGTAGTGGAACCCTAACTTGTTGGCAAAATTGAATAATGATAATAATATAAAGCCAAATAAAAAAAATTTGCGTCGCAAATTAAACATGGGACGTTTCTGGCCAATCGTTTGCATTTTTGTTCCTCTCTCATACAAGGACCCCTTACAGTGCTCTTGTTATGCCATTTACTATATTTAAAGGCACATTACAGAATTGGTAAGAAAAAACTTGTAAAATATACTTTTTGATCACAGATTTACATGAAACTTACACGGTCTAATGATGATGATAGTAGAAAACGTCCCTTGAAATATTTCTATGAGAAATGAATAAACTAATTTTCCGATTGGAGTTTATCGCTCAGTGAGCGTTTTATTCGTTTGTTGAACCTATATGATTTCATGCAAATGTGTAATCGGTTTTTCACTATTTTCTCGTGACCCAGATGGCCGATCAATCTCAAACTTCTACAGGTTTGTCAGTTTATGTATATGGTAGATTACATAAAGTGCTTACACTACCATCCACTGTTTTGTTAGCAAAAACCAATTCTGTAATGTTCCCTTAAAAGAAAATCTGACGTGGAGGGAAAAAACAAACACATTATCTGCGTGTAACATTTTTATAATGGTGATCAAAAGTCCAAATTTCAAACGGGGGGCATCCCCTAAAGGTGATCCCTGGCTGCCGCTTCCCACAGGTTGTATCGTAAACTTGGGTGTGATCCCTGGCCATACGGCAGTTATAGGTTGAATGGCTTCTGACTGGCACCCCGATCAAAGATTATTATTGACAAAACAGGAAGACCGCCAATACAGGTCCAGATAGCTCAGTTGGTAGAGCGCCGGCACGCTAATCTGGAGGTCGTTGTTTTAAATCCCGCTCTAGTAATGTTTTCTTTATTCAACTCAAAATTTAAATAAGGTTTCTATAGTTTTGATAATTGAAACTAGTAGAACAATAGAAGCCATCTTGGGCTTGGGATAGTGATTTCAAACTCTGAAAACTTGTGCATGGTGGATGGAACCTACACCAAAACAAATAGATGATACTAATTTTAACATTTTTTTGTCGTCACATTTTTTTTGCGTCATATCTTTTTATCGCGTCGTATCTTTTTATCGCTCGTTTTCTTCTCTACCTGAAAGGCTGCGCCTCACATCAAAACCCACACAATAAATCTGTTACAAAAAAATATAATATACAGATGCGATTCTCTATATATTTGCTCAAAATCTTATTAAAACAGTTAACATCTTGTACTTTCAGAATGAATTATGTCAACTCCAATACTTTAGCATGTTTTTACAGTCTTTATAGCTAAATGGCCGTTTCAAGGACTCTGATTGGCATTAATTCTGTGGCTCTGACGATTTTGTACGCGACGCTCCAGGCCAGAGAGTAGGGCTAGTACAACACAACTGAGCAAAGAAGGGATGGGTAGTAAAACCAGCAAGGAATATACTGGCGAATAATGGCTGGAAACAAATTCGGAGATAAGTTTGGTTATAACTCATGAACTAAGCATGCTAGAGAGACGAAAATTGTACCTGAATCTTCCTTGCATAGTCCACCATCCGTAAATTAATTTTTAATGGCTCATACCTGCGGTCTTCATACCGGAAATTACAGGTAAGTGACGATACTCCGAATGTTCCTCAACCGCAGTCTAATGGGATTTTTGTAGACAGTGCTGTTCGAAAGAAAAACATAAGGTATGCACGGTCAAATCACCCTCAAATCAGTGCTGGAATTTTACAAGTTTTATACCATTGGAAAGCCCGTCTCAAGGGCTCCAGATTCAAATAAAATATGTGGCTGTGACGTTTTTGTAGGCGAAGCGAGTGGCCAGAGAATAGGGCTAGTACAACAGCAACTTAGCAAAGAAGGGGTGCGTAGTAACACCAGCGAGGAATATACTGCCGAATAATGGCTGGAAACAAATTCGGAGTTAAGTTTGGGTATAACTCATGAAGTAAGCATGCTAGAGAGACGAAACTTGTACCTGAATCTTCCTTGCATAGTCATCCATCCGAAAATCAATTTGTCATGGCTCATATCTTCCGTCTTCATACCGGAAATTACAGGCAAGTGACGATACTCCGAATGTTCCTCAAACGCATATCTAAGGGGATTTTTGTACACAGTGCTGTTCGAAAGAGAAACATAAAGTATGCACGGTCAAATAATCCTCAAGACAATGCTGGATTTTTCCAAGTTTTATACCATTGGAAAGCCCGTCTCAAGGGCTCCAGATTCAAATAAAATATCTGGCTGTGATGATTTTGTACGTGACGCGAATGGCCAGAGAGTAGGGCTAGTACAACATCAGTTTAGCAAAGAAGGGCTGCGCAGTAAAACCAGTAAGGAATACACTGCCGAATAATGGCAGGAAACAAATTCGGAGTTAAGTTTGAGTATAACTCATGAAGTAAGCATGCTAGAGAGACGAAATTTGTACCAGAATCTTCCTTGCATAGTCATCCATCCGAAAATTAATTTGTCATGGCATATATCTGCCGTCTTCATACCGGAAATTACAGGCAAGTGACGATATCCGAATGTTCCTCAAACGCATGTCTAATGGGATTTTTGTACACAGTGCTGTTCGAAAGAGAAACATAAAGTATGCACGGTCAAATAATCCTCAAATCAGTGCTCGATTTTTACAAATTTTATACCATTGGAAAGCCCGTTTCAAGGGCTCTGAGTGGCAGTAGTTCTGTGGCTGTGACTATTTTGTAATCAAAGCGAGAGGTCTAAGAGTACGGCTAATACAACAGCAACTAAGCAAAGAAGGGCTGCGTAGTAAAACCAACAAGAAATATCCTGACGAATAATGGCTCGAAATAAATTCTGAGTTGAGATTGAGTAGAACTCATGAACTAAGCATGCTAGAGAGACAAAATTTTTTTACAGAATTCCTTGCATAGCCCCTGCATCCAAAATAATTTTTAAAGGTCTTTGTCCATTTTAGCCCCAAATTAAAAGAAGGGGCGAACTCCAATGCTCCGCAAAAGCATTAAAAAAAAAAAAAAAAAAAAAAAAAAAAAAAAAAAAAAAAAAAAAAAAAAAAAAAAAAAAAAAAAAAAAAAAAAAAAAAAAAAAAAAAAAAAAAAAAAAAAAAAAAAAAAAAAAAAAAAAAAAAAAAAAAAAAAAAAAAAAAAAAAAAAAAAAAAAAAAAAAAAAAAAAAAAAAAAAAAAAAAAAAAAAAAAAAAAAAAAAAAAAAAAAAAAAAAAAAAAAAAAAAAAAAAAAAAAAAAAAAAAAAAAAAAAAAAAAAAAAAAAAAAAAAAAAAAAAAAAAAAAAAAAAAAAAAAAAAAAAAAAAAAAAAAAAAAAAAAAAAAAAAAAAAAAAAAAAAAAAAAAAAAAAAAAAAAAAAAAAAAAAAAAAAAAAAAAAAAAAAAAAAAAAAAAAAAAAAAAAAAAAAAAAAAAAAAAAAAAAAAAAAAAAAAAAAAAAAAAAAAAAAAAAAAAAAAAAAAAAAAAAAAAAAAAAAAAAAAAAAAAAAAAAAAAAAAAAAAAAAAAAAAAAAAAAAAAAAAAAAAAAAAAAAAAAAAAAAAAAAAAAAAAAAAAAAAAAAAAAAAAAAAAAAAAAAAAAAAAAAAAAAAAAAAAAAAAAAAAAAAAAAAAAAAAAAAAAAAAAAAAAAAAAAAAAAAAAAAAAAAAAAAAAAAAAAAAAAAAAAAAAAAAAAAAAAAAAAAAAAAAAAAAAAAAAAAAAAAAAAAAAAAAAAAAAAAAAAAAAAAAAAAAAAAAAAAAAAAAAAAAAAAAAAAAAAAAAAAAAAAAAAAAAAAAAAAAAAAAAAAAAAAAAAAAAAAAAAAAAAAAAAAAAAAAAAAAAAAAAAAAAAAAAAAAAAAAAAAAAAAAAAAAAAAAAAAAAAAAAAAAAAAAAAAAAAAAAAAAAAAAAAAAAAAAAAAAAAAAAAAAAAAAAAAAAAAAAAAAAAAAAAAAAAAAAAAAACCAAAAAAAAAAAATATCCTGCGAATAAGGTGGAAAAAATTCGATTTAAAATTTGGTATAATATGAAAAAAATCTAAGAACAAATTTGACGAATCGCCTTGCAAATCCCCACCCGAAAATTAATTTTAAGGCTAACCCCTTGCCTTTTCAACCGAAATTTCAAAATTTTGCGATCCCCCAATTCCCCCAAAAAAGCAGTCATGGATTTTGTCACAGGCTGGGGGAAAGAAAAACCAAATATCCCGGTCAAAAACACCTCAATCATGCTGATTTTAAAATTTTATACCATTGGAAAGCCCGTTCAGGCTCGATTCAAAAATTTTGGCTGTGCTTTTTGTAACAAGGGGGCCAGAGATAGGCAAATACAACAGAACTAGAAAAAAAGGGGGGTGCGTATAAAACCAACAAAAATTCCGCGAAAAATGGCTGGAAAAAATTCGATTTAAAATTGGGGTAAACCGAATAAATGCAAAAGAAAAACAAAATTTGTACGAACTCCTTCAACCCCTCATCCAAAAAATAATTTTGGCTATTTTTTCCTCTTAAACCGGAAATTAAAACAAGGGGCAATCCAAATGTCCCAAAAAGAAATGTCAGGGATTTTTGTAAAAGGGCTGGGGGAAGAAACAAAAAGTATGCCCGGAAAAAACCCCCCTCCATAAATGCTATTTTTAAAAAATTTTTACCATGGAAAGCCGGGTTTAAAAAAGGGCTTTTATTTTGGGCCCCAAATATTCCCGTGGGGGCTGGGAAAAAAAAGTAAGAAAAAGGGGGGCCGAATAAGGAAAAACCCAAAAACACGAAAAGGGGTCGTATAAAAACTTCCCAACCCCAAAAGGAAATTTTTTATTTTTGAAAAAAAAAAATTTGGGAAAATTTTGCTGGAAAAAAATTTTAAATTTTCCCTGAGGGTTTTCTGGGGGACTATTTGTAAGCAAGGCGAGAGGCCAAAAGGACGGCTAAACAACGCAATAGCAAAGAAGGGCGCGTAAAAAACCAAAAAAAAATACCTGCGAATATGGTGAAAAAATTCTATTAAG
Organism: Pycnopodia helianthoides; assembly: GCA_032158295.1. Classification (NCBI taxonomy): domain Eukaryota; kingdom Metazoa; phylum Echinodermata; class Asteroidea; order Forcipulatida; family Asteriidae; genus Pycnopodia; species Pycnopodia helianthoides. The sequence goes on along the minus strand of CM063254.1, from coordinate 16,335,321 downwards.
TTAATAAACTATGAACTGCATGCTAGAGAGAAAAAAATTTGCCCAGAATCGCCTTGCAAAGCCGCACCGAAAATCTTTGTTAAGGCTCTTTGTCCATTTTCAGACCGGAAAATTAAAACAAGTGGCAACCCCTAATGCCCCGCAAAAGCAGTACAAGGGATTTTTGTACACAGAGCTGACAGGGAGAAAAACCCAAAAAAGTTCCGGTCAAAACACCCTCACATCTTTGCCGTTTTTTTAAAATTTTATACCATTGGAAACCCCGTTTAAAGGCTCTGTTGGCATTTTCCCGTGCTGTGACATTTGTAAGAAGGCAGAGCCAAGGTACGGCTAATACAACAGAACTAGCAAAAAAGGGGCTGCGTAAAAAACCCAAACAAGAAATATTCCTGACGAATAATGGTGAAATAAATTCTGATTTAAAGATTGAGTATAACTTGAACAAGCTGCTAGAGAAAAAAATTTGTCCCAATCTCCTTGCTAGCCCCCTGCCCAAAAATTTTAAATTTTTAAGGCTCCCCTTGTCCATTTTCAGACCGGAAATTCAAGCAAGTCGATACCCCTAATGCCCCCAAAAAGAGTACAAGGGATTTTTGTACACAGAGCTGACAGGGGGGAAAAACCCAAAAAAGTTGCCCGTAAAAACACCCCACATCTTTGCCGTTTTTTAAAAAATTTTATACAGGGAAAGCCCGTTTCAAGGGCTTGATGGCATTTTTCTTTGGCGGACTATTTTGAGAAAGGAGAGGCAAGAGAGGGGCTAAAAAAAAAACAGACTAGCAAAAAAGGGGCTGGGTTAAACCAACAAAAAATATCCTGACAAATATGGTGGAAAAAAATTCTGAGTTAAGATTGTAAACTCTGAACAAAGCATGCTAGGAGAAAAAATTGCCCAGAATCTGCCTTGAAAGCCTGCATCCGAAAATATTTTTTAAGGTACCTTGTCCATTCACCGGAAATTACAAGCAAGGGCAACTCCAATGCCCGCAAAAGCAGTACAAGGGATTTTTGTACCAGAGCTGAAGGGAAGAAACACAAAGTTCCCCGGTAAAAACCCCCTCACATCATTGCCGTTTTTTAAAAATTTTTATCCCTTTGGAAAGCCCGTTCAAGGGCTCTGATTGGCATATTTCGTGGCGTGACTTTTTGTAACAAGCGAGAGGCAAGAGTAGTTACAACAGCAACTAGAAAAGGGGGCTGCGTATAAACCAAAAAGAAATTCCTACGAATAATGGCTGAAATAAATTCTGATTGATTGAGTAAATCATGAACTAAGACTAAGAAACAAAATTTGTACCAAATCTCCCTTGCATGCCCCCTCTCCAAAAATTTTGTTTTTAAAGGCCCCTTTTGTCCATCTTCAGACCGGAAATTACAAGCAAGGGGAACCCTAATGCCCCCCT